>QFDD01004152.1:0-20172 GCA_006871305.1 Vachellia collinsii | reverse complement strand
TTATCCCCATCACACTCCTAACCTCCTCTCCAAAAACCCCCAACCAAACAATGCTTAAGGCAATGTCAACCTGGGAAACATTTCTTATAGTATGCTGCTCAGTATGTTTCAGAATTTTACATATTTACATTTTGAAATGTACTTGCTCCTTGTTATTCTGTCACAATGATCTCCCATTTGCTGATTTGTCGGTAACCTAAACATGTGTGACATGTGTTCCAATCTCTGACACCTTAATGTATCCGATAAACAATATTCTGAAGAAGAGGCACGTATATTTCATTCCTGACTTCTTTCTGTCTTAGACATTTTGTATCCTTGTGAGACCCATGTGATTTGACACTTGCATTTGTCTTGGTTTCAATTCCATAAGTTGATTGTCTCCCTTGATCAGTACTCACTTTGTGGTGGTACATACAAGAATTAGCTCTATATGCAGTTATTACGCCTTCACGTTTCTGAATTCTGTATGGTTTGATATCATGTTCATGTAAGTCCCTTATCGGTTCTTCAAGTTACTATGAGTCAACAGCATGGGTATCTTTTCTTTTTATCTGGTCTTGGTGATGAAATCCCAATATTTTATCAGCTTCTGTACTCAAGATATTTTATATTTGAATATATCAACCTCCAGCTCTTTCCATGGTATATTATCCTGTGATTCTGTTTGTAGCCTGTCTCTGATTGTAGGACATTCACTGCTGTGTACATTGTCTCAAAAGCTTTCATGTTATTTTATCAGGTGATAATATTTTAATTGTTGTCATTTTGTAGATTTTGTGCTGCATAGGTTCATGCTTGGAGTAGTGTATCGAGACCTTAAACCTGAAAACGTGCTGGTCCGAGATGATGGTCACATTATGCTTTCAGACTTTGATCTCTCCCTTAGATGTGCTGTTTCACCAACATTGATTAGGACATCTGATATTGACCCTAAACGAGGCAGCAGTGCATTGTGTGTTCAGCCTGCTTGTACTGAACCTTCATCGGTGTGCATCCAGCCTGCCTGTTTCATCCCTTCTTCAAGGGTGTGAATTGGGCTTTGATTAGGTGCAGCACGCCCCCAGAAGTGCCCAGACCAGTTGAGAGCGAGATTTCCGGCGCCCTAAGATTTGGACCACCGGATATGGTTGGCAACAAAAGTAAGAGGATGGTGGGTACTGGCATGAAGTCTGGGGGCAAATAACTAGACTTTTTGAGTTCTTCTAGTATGGATTTTCATCTGGTTTGAATTGTGTAACCAATGTCATCATCATCATCAGCTAATTTTACATGAGCTGGATGTGCATTAGCATGGGACTTATTCAGGTGGTTATGTCAGAAAAACGCTCCAACTCAATTGGAAGGAAAAAACAAAGATGATGGCATAAGCTTAGAGTACTGTTGATATGGATGATTTTATAATTTAGTGTTCCCAGTCCCAATACAAAATTCAGTCTCATTGAATCCATTAATTCCTTTTTCCCCTTTAAGAGCAAATGTTTTCACTTTTCATGCCATTAATTACTTCAGTCAATAGCATTTCTTCGTCTCCATTCATTTTTTACAGGTTAGGTAAAAGTACAACTTTTTTTTTATGTAACAGAAACTTCAGGAAAGAATAATATACAACCTGTTCAAGTATTGTTCTAACATCATCCAAGAGGAAGCATAGCTTCCAATGAACCATACGTTTGAACATCAAAACATATATATAAGAAGGTCTAACTACAGAACAAAGGAAAACTAAAAGGGTTATATATTAATTAAGGGCAATATTACCATTCGCATATTGTTTTTTCAAATTACAAGGGCAAGCCTAAGCTTGAAATACTGCAAAGAAAAGAAAACCAGGAGAAACTTCCCAAATCCAGGTTGACAACAACGAAGAATGAAAATGAGCAAGAATGCTCCATCAATCAGTGGCATCACCATGAAAGAAGAGACCCAAAGAACCGGACAAGGAAGATGAATGCGCAGGTTGCTGCAAATGACGAAGGAAGAAGATGAAAGGGCCATTGGGAAATTTTGCACAAAGAAAAATTAGATCCAACCTGTGGTTGAAGGGAGCGATTTTCACAAGTTCAAGGAAAAATCCATCACACTGGAAAATGGTTTCCTCACAGCAAGCGGCACCTAACGTACTTCTGCGATTGACAAGTTTCCTTTTTCGTTGGGTTTAATTTTTCGCATACTAAACAGACTCTTGTTTCTTTTTATAACTGTCCTGAATTTGCAGTCTGTTGGTGCTCTTGCTAATGTTATTAAGAAAAACATTGGCTTTACCGCTTCTTGATGTAATAAGAGTTTCTTTTTCTTCAATCAACATTCTGGAACAAACAATAAGAACAGTCTCCATACAGGCCAAGTTGGCACTTTTAGTTTCCCACCCATTGTCACAGAAAGGAAACGAGAAAAATAGAAAAGGATCTTTTTTGTCAAAAAAAGAAAAAAAACTACACAATAACACATACGTTCTACACAACCAAGTTATCAGATTATCCTTTTAACTGACCCCACTCCACAACCTCAACTGTCACCAAGATTATACGACCACAATCAGAGAACAAAGATATTCTATGCGTTGGAGTACACTTTGGTAGTTTGGCGCTTTATGAGGTTAATTACCGTCTCGAGGAAAACCGAAATCCCCAAATAGGCCCTGCACCATAAAGGTAAGGCAGAAGTTAAATGCTGAGCAAGACATCTGATATCTCTCGACATTACCCCCCAAAAATAAAATTGCAGTACTATCTGATCATTGTAACAAATTCATCCTGTCAGGAATGATTCATGCACGGTTTCTAAATGCATCACAAAAAACAGACTTCAATATCTGAAAAAATTTCCTGTATATCTGCAAAAAATGGGTTGATCAACTGATACAACCCAACAATGGCCACTATTGACTTATTCTAGGTGCAGATGTTTTAGGATTGAAGGAGAAAATCCAGGAGTCTAGACCAAGTCAAATTCTAATTTATTTATTCTTAATTGCATTTCCTTTTATCATTTAAATTTATGTTTTTATTTATTTATTTCTGTTGAGAAACAAATGGTGCCAGGCACCCACTTAGGATTAGTTGGCTGTTTCTATCACTTAATGGAATGATAGAAACAGCCAACTAATCCTAAGTGGGTGCCTGGCACCATTTATTTCTCAACAGAAATAAATAAATAAAAACATGAATTCAAATGATAAAAGGAAATACAATTAAAAATAAATAAACTAGAATTTGACTTAGTCTAAGCTCCTGGATTTTCTCATTCAATCCCGAAACATCTCTTACGCCTAAAATAAGTCAACAGTGGCCGTTGTTGGCTTGTATCATCAACCAACAATGGATAAGTATATAATCATATCAAGCACATTTTAGAATCAAAATTCTCAGTATACTTGGGTCTCTTCTCATAGTTATTTCTGAAAAGAGAATTCAATCTCCCCATGTTCCGCACTAACATACCAACTCATGCCTCATGGCAGAGTCTCTATCTGACAGATGATTTCCAGAAATGCCTCAGCGAAATTATCCAGTCTAAATAACTTTATTCCTGACATCAACCACCATGACAGTTGGAGAGCTTGGGTTAAGTACAAAATATTCTATGCCGCTGTTACTCAATCTTCCCACCACTAAAGTAGTCGTGGGTTGATTTTTTATGAAATGTTATCAATTACTTAATGAGGTTTTTCCCAAAATGGTTATATGATATAACATGGATGGAAACCTTACCATGGCGTCATTGATTGCATAAGTCACACAATAATGCTCCTGGAAATCAATAGTGGACAAAACATGAGATGTGAATGATTGAGGTATAACAATAATATATAACTCGTCATTAATGACAAGCAAAATTGCTAGGGCATTTGGTGAAAAATTAGACTGGGTCACGTACAAAATTTTTCAGGAAATATTTTCTTAAACACTTAAAAATAAAATCATGTTTTCTCTGTTCAATGAGAAACAAACAAGCTCTAAGTGTGTGTCTGGTTGCTACTAAAAGTTGCTTTGTAAAGTTGAAAATTTCTTCATCTTTGTTTAAAATCAAATTGACATGGATAGCCATGAATGGTAATTAACTTCAAAGTTTGAAAGCCTAGCAAATTATAGCAAACAAAATCCAGGTACTGTTGGGGCTATTAACAGCAGGAATGAAGTGGAGTTACCTGCATCATATGCCACTCTTCGAATTCATCAAATAGTTCCAGCCGTTCAATCCTATCAACAAAGTACAGTTAATTAGAATAATGTAATTAATATTTGGAAAAAACATATAAGCTTCCATCCCTAAAGATGAAATAAGCAAAGAAAACTAGAGAATCATGGACAGAGTGTCTATTATATGAGGATGTAAAAATTTTTACATTCAAACAGACAGGGAAGAGCTCCATCATGTATAAAAATTACATAATTAGTTGAACTGGGTATAATACCTAATACAGAATAAAATCTTGATGGGATAGATACTAGGGGAAGATACTTCCACAAAGTGGAAGGCAAGGATTCTCCTTTAACGGAGTCATTAATAAAGGCAGCAAGTTTAGATGCTTTCTTTGACAGAGCAAAGAAGGGCAGCTTCCCTAACCACCTCTTAACAATTTGAATATGAAAAAATAACAACTTAATTGCTTCATCACAATGAAGTATGAATGAGAAAATTTATATAATCAACAGTCCAAAACCCATTAGCTAAAAATTTTAGTCAGGCATAAGGGATAAGTTTCTTATTTGCATTAAAGAACAATCCTCAAGGTTAACACTGCTGCAAGCAACTGATATAATTTTGTTTTAGAGGATACGTCCAATTTTATTAACTATTACACATTTAATAAGTAGTTACAAGGAAGAATTTGTGAATTTTCAAGTTGAAATGCAAAACATTCCATTGTTTATGGATCAAAATACCTGCGCCTTTCGTTAGCATCAATGAAGTCACTATAAACTCTAAGCATATCCCATGAAACAGCCCTCTGAAACATACACAGAAAGACAATTATCAATTAATGTAGCATAACCGAATTAACTACATAAAAATTGAAAATTAATGTAAACAAGGAAATATAAATGGAATCATCACAGAGATTACATGTAAGGGATGCTATGCTAGTGGGCAAAAAGGATATTTCTTGGGATAAACAAAAATGGAAAGAAAGGTATGAGAGGATGGGCATCATGTATTCTCCCCGTGGGAGAACAGCATAGAGACGAGACAAACATAGATGCCAATTTAATAAATGTTATGTAATTGTATAAAAGGAGGAATTAGTTAGGATTTACTTGGGGTAGTTAGAAGAGATGACCAAGTTAGTAGCTAATGGATATACACAGATGGCTGAGGGACTAATTGTAATCAGGCTTTTTGTCGATGGAAATTTGACTCCCCTGTTTCTCCTCTCTCTCTCCCTCTCCCTCTCTCTCACACACACACACACACATCTCTTTCTCTGTATCTATTTGTCTCTCTTCTCTATCTTTCTCTCTTTCCCTCTCTCTTTCCGACCAAAATTACAAAGATACATCACAAAAGGTCTCCAATTCCTGTGAATATAACAGGGAGAACTCTGCAAGTCTCCCAATAAGAGATTTTCTGCCATCACGTATGCCACTGATCATCAACTATTAGTAATAATAGTAGATATCTACTAAACTACTATGTTCTCCGGCATTCAAGCTGGAATCCAGATAATACCATTATTATCCTTTAGAAGGTTCTGACACCAATATGTAATCAATCACATCAAATACATAATATATGGTACCAACTAAAGTTAGGAGTGTAAGGACTTCATTTCATTGAAGTGTCAATGTTATACCTGCCATCCTTGGTCCAGAAACAATTTTTCCTTTGCAACTAAATTTGGTGTAGCATATATACCCAAGAGTGCACAGCCTCGACTCTGAAACAACATAGAAAAGACAAATTACTCCATGGTTCCAATTATATATAGTTGACTTCATCTATATTTTAATTCGTAATAACTGCGTTCATTGGTCGTCAAGTAATTTAATGAATAGAATTAGATGAAAAGATATAATCTATGAAGGACAATATATGCTCTTGAAGGTGAGGATAACTTCCTCCTTGGACATTAACATTTCCAATTGTAACTTCAAATAATTCAAAAGGAAAATTAAATACATAAAACAAAAAGAATTTTGATGTCCATACCTCCAAATTTCTAATCATTTGCTGCCCAAAAGCATCATCCGGGTGGATCTGTTAACAAAGAACCATGTAATGCAAAGAAGATCCCTTCCATTAAGCATAAAATACAGGGAAAAAGAAGATGCTGCTGAAAAGACTGTAACCTGCTCATAAAGAAAAAATACTCCAGTCTTGAATGTTTGGGAAGCCCAACCAACAATTGAACGAGTTGAATCTGGATCTAGGTATATCAGAACACATTCTGCAATTATAAAAGTTGGCAGACTGATGAAAATGTCAGAACTAAGTAGTGTGGTCTTTCCCTAGTCGCCAAATAAGCAAGGTTCTTTAGAATATACCAGAGCCACATAAGCACATCTACAAATATAATCATATAAAGAATCACAGAATAAATTTTCCTGACACTTGATAAGAAATCTATTTG
The DNA here is from genome assembly GCA_006871305.1 of Vachellia collinsii. Lineage (NCBI taxonomy): Eukaryota > Viridiplantae > Streptophyta > Magnoliopsida > Fabales > Fabaceae > Vachellia > Vachellia collinsii. Next base: position 13,598 of record QFDD01004152.1, on the reverse strand, counting down.
CGTGAGGGTGGTGTGATTGTTTCCCCTCTCTTTGCAATCTTCTTTTTAATGACCTCCATGCATTTGCATGGTGGCAATGTTATAGTTGATATTAAATATGGCTAAGAAGCCGAACTCCACTTTGATTAAAAAATAAATAAATAAAACTACCATAAGATCCATAAGCTTAATAATGCCCTCATCAAAATAAATGACCATAGATAAAAACTTTTAAGCCAAATCCCAAATTCCCACAAGGTGCTGGAGTCTTTAAAGAAAGTTCAACTTACATACAAATGGAAATGAAAATTCACAGCAGCATAAGAGAGAGAGAGAGAGAGGATTCCCAATAAATACCTTGGATCCATATCAGCTAGAGCTATAATATCATTCAATTTTTCTGTGTCACGCAAATCAACAGGTAGTAGTTTGTAGTGATCACTAAACACTTCTCCTTTCTCTGCAAAGAATGAAATAACACTAGCAGGTGTTCAGATAAAAACTTAAGCCAAATCCCAAATTCCCAATGATAACTATCAGACGAAAACTCAGGTGAAGTTCAACGGTGCTCGCAAATTGCAATCAGGCACTCTAATAGGAAAACATAATACACCGGAATTCTTTCTTTAAACCTAATCACATGCTTACCCATAAAATTATCCATTAGTCATGTTTTGATTGAAAGGCCAATAAGCAAATACAGGAACTACAACTGGGCCTTTCCTCAATTATTTATATATTTCGCACTCTAATCCCAGCCCACTACGCTAGAATAATTGAATAATGGAAAAGTAAACTGAAAAAAGTCACTTTGTGGATAAAAAACAACCCTCATGCCCCAAATAAAAAAAGTAATGAAAAATAAGATACTGTGGATCTATTTTGGGTGCAATTTAAATGGAATCCCTTTCATAGAAAGACACCAAATTGTTATGCTCCAGCACCATAGGTTACGGTACAGGAATAGAACACCTCTAATGTCAGCACAAGCCATTAGTTATTGCACAAAGCATATGCAGTAATATATCCAACAATGCTTACCTGTGGATATAACTGCAGTTTCTCCAACTTTATCCTTTAACTGACTGCAAGTCTCGATAAGTGCAGCTTTCTTACTAGTTACCTAATTCAAATACACAAAACTACTTTAACCTTGTCTACGAGGATTGTCATTCAGCACATGAAATTCACAAACTAAAAATAAGCCTTTTCTCCTCCATTAATAATTAATTAGATATTCAATCATAACAAATCACTGCTATTTTTAGGCCAACAAATCAGATATAGCCTGTTTGGTTCAATTACATGAAAGATGATTACATGTAATCTTGATGCATTCTATTGATTACATTGTTTGGTTAGTATGGTAATGCAATCGAATATAATCTTGATTACAACATATTACGTCAAATCAAGTACTCCCCATTACATAGCCAAAGCTATGTAATCCGGATTACAACTTGTATGAATTAACATATGGGTACTTGTATCTTTCATAAATCAGTATTTATACATTTATATTATTCATTTTTAGTCTTGATAAAGTTAAAAAGTTTATTTCATATTTTTTTTATTTTTTATAAATAAAATATAAATTCTGTTTCATGATTCCTTGATAACATACTAAACAAATGTTATGTAATCATCATTACATTACATTACATTTCCATCCATTACATTCCATTGCATTCCTATCAATTCCGTGAACCAAACGGGCTAATAGTAAATTTCTTGACACAGCACCTACTATCAATCTAGCAAAGGACACTATGGGAATAGGAAAAAAGACTGCCTAGGCCAGCCAAAACCTTCCAAGGAAAAGCAGATTCAGGTTTTCACCTCCTTAAAGTCAACTTCCACATATAGATGTGGTGCTTTCCCCTCATCCTGCCAATAGAAGGTAGAACCATTTCAATTACAACTATACATGAGCATTTATTACAGATGAGGGAACTCAGCAAGAAGGGTTATGAGTATGACAAATATTTAAATTGATGTTAACAATGCTACTCATATCTAAGCTAGTTCAGACTTCTGTACATCATCCTAAACAAGCGAAAGATATTAGTGCCCATTGGTTGGTGGCATGTCAAGCTGCATATCAAATAATTATTTACATCTTTATTTAGACTCCAAGATGACCACATATAATAGAAAAATTATATCATGGGACGTTTAGACTAGCTTTTGAACTACCTCTGTTTTAAGCTTACAAAAATTAATGGATTTTTTCCCTGCACGCTTCTACATCACAGTACACCAAAAAAAGCATGAATGCACCATTAGTTTATTCCACCTAGTGCTTATTTACAAGAGTGCACGTAAATAACCATAAATTATTCAAAGCTATCAGAATTAAGATGGGAAACACAGAACAAAAGCAAGAATGAGAGTAAAAAAATACCAATCATGAATGTTAATAAGGCCCAAATGGAATTACACGCTTATCTGCATCTATACTATGATATAAAAGAAAAGCCACTGTTAAAATTCCTCCTCAATAATTCAATATTTTTTAGTAACGAAACAGCGCATCAAATAGCCTATTACTACAATTTAATAGCAAGTAGCAATATGATAGTGATATATTGACTCATTTTAATAAATCTCCTTGTTCATCATCTCAATGTTGCCTACCTTATGACAGACAGTTGCCTTCCAAATTAACTCCAAGTATAGCAAAAAGGAAAATAATAAAAGGTTTTGGGACCCAATAAAAAACGCAAATATGCAGTATGGAACTAAATTTCTCCATCCAATGTTCTATATAGCATGGGGGTCAAGGCCCATTTGTGTCAGCTTTTACTATGAAAGATCACGATTTGATAGAAAAGAACACTTTAAAGAAATTTTAGCATGTGCTTTTTTTATTTAACCTAAAGCAAAATAACTTCTCCTTTAAAAAAAAAATCTCCAAATAACAAATCCGTCTTTTAGATAATTAGAAAATCACATTTTTTCAAGCTTAAACAAATGATGTTGCCTCTTAAAGATTGAAGTTGTAAAATATATGGGACGATAGCTTAGCATCACATGCAAGAAGAAAAATTATGTGGAATATGTCACGGCAATACTTATGACAACTCACAGGGTAAACCAGGCACCTGCAACTGAAAATAAGTTGTGTCAAAGCCTGCTCCAAGTGATAATATCTGCTTCTTTACCGGATTGTGTTTATCTGTCTTGTTCTCAACATCAAGAAACTGATAGAGAAGTTTCCTAAAAGCAGCCCAACGAGCAAAGTAACCTTCATACTTACAGATAATAACAGTAATGAGCCAGCTGTTAAAGGCTGAGGGATAGTTGAAAGTATACAATTTCAACAATTCAGTTCATTCAAATTAAATCTAACCACGGTTAATAATTGGAGATCGCCTCACTGGTCTTCTGACAAATAAATGAACATAGTCATCTTTCATGTATCCCTTCTTCACACAGGACCTTCAGACAGTTCAAGAGCTATCATTACTCACCACATATGAATAACTGGTTCAATTATACTCAGAAGAAAAAAGAAGAATAATAAGATGTTCACCGACAACCACACTAACGGAATATAGACCACTCAAAGAGTCTAAATTCAAAGATAACGGACAAGCTAAACTCAACACTGAAGAAATTATATTCCAAAACAGGAAATATAACACTCCCACCTGAAAAAGAAGATTTCCAACTACCCAAACTGCATATCAAAACACCGTTACATGACGAAAATCAAGTAGCATTGTTCATATTCCCCCATACTGGGGTATAATCTCTAGCAAGTCATTTCATCTATCACGAGTAAAAACAAAAATATCAATGGTCCACATACAGAAAATATTCCAAAGACGCATCCGTTACACGGAAAAAGAGAAGAGATTGCAAACCCCAACAAAAAGAAGCAAGGACATGTCACAGAAGGGGGGAGGTGGGAAGAACAAGACTCAAACTTTTTGGTGCTGCAAGCAAAAATTGTAACTTAAACGCCATATTTTTGTCAGAAAAACCCAAATGCACGTTATTCACAACAACCACATTAATAGAGTAGAAAAAGAGAAAACAAACAAAGAGCTTCCTTAGCCAATATGCTAACAGAAACAAGCAATTCACCAAATACCCACGTTCGATTCTTCTTCACTTTGGTTAAAACCCAAAATGCAAATTGACAGAAACCAAAACCGTAAAAAAGAAAGCAAAACAAAAACTGCTTCATAAGCCAAAACATTAAAAGAAACCAGGATCATATAAAATAGACAATTGCATGATCATGAATACACAAAAAAATAAAATTTTGCACGGCTTGAATAAAACTGGGAAGCAACTGAAGAATAGAATGACGGAACCAAAAAGAGGAATCGAGGGTGTGCGCACAATTTACTGGCGGAAGCATCGTCGTTGGTAGCTTGAACAGCGGCGGTATTGCTATGTGAATCCGCCATCGATTCGTTGGCTTTGTGTAAGAGAAGAGATTGAAATTAATGAATCTTTCAGGCTATATAACTACGGAGAGAATGAAGCACCAAACTAAAAAGATTATTAGGTTACGCCTGCTATTTGCTATCGATCGGAACAAGTTGATTCTTCGCGTCTTCGCTCACGTTACATCTGGAACTAGCGGTCCGCATGCCGACGTCATCGTTTAAAATTTTTTTCACCTTACGCGCTGAAGTGCGCAAAAGAATAAAATTGGGGAATAGGTTAGTAAATCTCCGTTATAAAATCTCTTGCCTAAAAAATATTAAAAAAATTAGAAAAAAATCTTCAATTCAAAAATTATTTAAAGAATGAGATATGCTCAATTGTATATATGAAAATTTAGTTACACATAATATAAAAGCTTAATTACATATGCTTGAAATATCTTACTTTATAATTTTTTTTTTTTTGCCAATTATCTTACTTTATAATTAATTCTCAATGGTGATGGACTTTTCCTCAAGTCTTTCAAAAATATTTGACATTTATTTAAGAACTATGGTAATTTTTAATATCTCTTCAACCAATCTTTAATAATGTACAAAGTGAAAAACATTTGGACATAACTAAAAATATGTTAGGCGATTAAAAAAGAGGTGTATCTAATGAAAATAATTTATATCAAATTAAAATTTAGAAGCTAAGTTACTTATTGTTTGTGCAGATTTTAGGTAGAACGGAGGTTAAAGGAGGATTCGGATAACCAACAGTATGTAGCAGGGAAGTGCGGCGCGGATCCAAACTCAAGGATGAAACAAAGTAAAAGGAGGATCTTAATGGCTTAGCCTGCAATTGTGTATTAAATATGGAATCGAGTTTACAGAGTACTCAGAAGCACAGTGGAAGCAAACAGAGAGAGCGAGAGTCAAAATTTTTCTATGTATATACTCTTAGTTACAAATTAATGAAAATAAATAGATTGACCGTCGTTGGGTAGCCGTTGAACGGTTGCAACGTTGCTCCAGGAATCTCGGTTGCGTGGGTGCTAAATCTGTGGATCGCAACGGTCTGCTCTGACTTCCAAGGGGTCATGGATCGCGGACGAACGTTGGAGTCACTGGGTAAACGGTCACTGACGCTGGTCGCAGGCGTAGGACTCCTGGCAAGTCTTGGTCGCAGGGACAGTTGCTGGGCCTTATCCTGGATCAGTGTAGCCAACTGGGCCGTTTGGCGCTGATTGGGCCGGTCAGGCCCAATGCCTTTTTTTGGGCATACAATAATCCCCCACTCTTCTCGTCTTCGGCACATGGACGGGAAGAGTATGAAATGCAATGTCGTTTGGCATTGGGCAGGCATAGGCGACGGTTTGCCTCTCTCAGAGTTGTGGCGTGATCTGGGTTGTTTATCGTGTTGTAAATCTAACGGCTGAGTTCGAACCGGTACGGCTTCCTAGGGCGTAATGATGAGGCGCGGCTTCCCCAGAAGTAAAGACTTTTCCCGCGATACCCATCCTTTCGTCTTCCATAAGTTGCCTTTCGATCCTTGTCACTCTTCTTTCTTGCCACAATCTTGTTCCTTGTTCTTGCTTCTCTTGTCTTCATCGTCTTCTTCCTACAACTTCCCATCATGTCTGGAACACCTTTGGACTCCGACGCTTCCATCGGCTCTGTTCCCCTCCAAGCAAGCTCTGCGGAGGATAGTTCTCCGATGCAGTCTCTCGACCGAGAGTCGGAGGGAGAGGAGGAGGTTCAAACTTTGGTTCGTCGCACGCGAGCGAGCGGTGTTGCCGTCCGCCCTGCCCCTTCTCAATCTTGCCTCTCGGAGGCCGAGTTCCAATGCCTTCGCAGCAACTACCCCTCCCTTTGCTCAATTGAGGCGAGAGTCCCCCGTGCCGAGGAGTCGGTGAGCACGCCCATCCAGGGGTGGACGAGCTTGTTCGTGGAAGTTTTCCGGTACGGGGTGTGTGTGCCCCTGCCCCCTCTCATCGCCGATCTGTGCAGATTCACCGACATTGCCCCTGCCCAACTCATGCCCAACGTTTGGCGCATTGTGATGTCTTTGGAGGCGTTTGCCGGCCCGAGGGGTGGCCTCGTGTTTTCCATCGCCGACCTCCTCTCTGTTTATTATCTGGCGCGGAAGAAGGATGGCTTCTTCACGTTGACCCCTCGTCCCAGTACATCCCCCTTGATCATGGGCGAACAGATCAACGACAGAGGTTGGTCTGAGCGATGGGTCTTCGTAGAGTCCCGCCAGATGGTCGTTGCTGGTGCCCACATGCGGTCCTCATGGAACCTCGAGGGTAAGTCTGGGTGTACGTACTTCTAGAGTTTCTCCTGTGGACTCTGCTGACGAAAATACTTTGTTGTTGTTGCAGCCTCCCCCAGTAAGGACAGACTCGAGGGGGCCAATGAGGCGAGCATCCATGCTGTCCTGGGGGCCGCCAAAGGAAACAAGGACTTCCGCTTCCTCCTAAAGCTTGCTGACTCCCCTCACGGTAAGCTTTCACTGCGCGTGACCACCGTCTTTGCGAACTATCGGTGTTGTCGTTCAGTAACCATGTGAGGTTTTTCTTTGACAGTGCGTGTGGCCATGAAGACCAAGGTCACACCTTTGAAAGGAAGGCTAACGTCGGCCCTGAGTTCGAGGGAAATCAAGGCCCGTCTTCGCCCCGCGGAGACGAGGTCCAAAGCTACAGTCTCTCCTTCGCGCGCCGCCGTCCCCTCCTCCGTAGGTGTCATAGACCTGTCAACTTCTACCCCCGTGTCGCCGGCTCGCATCTCTCCTCCCCGTGCTTCCCCTGCTGAGATGGTCGCCTACGAGGGCAAGGCCGTCCATGACTCTTGAAGAGAAGAGGCAGCTGGGCCTCTGAAGAGGAGAAGGGTCGAAGACGAGGGTGCAATTGTGCCTTCAGACGTTGCAGGCTCTTCCAGGTTGCCGACCCTCACTGATGAGTCCGGTGCTATTCCCGTGGTACGTCTACGGCCGTTCGAGGTTGACCGGCAGACGATGTTGGCCGGGGGTCGTAAGCAGGCCCTAGAGGACACCCTTGCCAGGCTGTCGCAGGTAGTTTAAGTCTATGATGTTCTTGGTCCTTCTCCTTGCATGTTAACTTGTTGATTTACTCTGTTTATATTTGTTGGCTCCGTGTCAGGGCTTGCTGAGCGTCGCCGTCCTTGGCCAAGAGTTCGTCGCGATGGGCGATCATTTGGCTAAGGCCGAAGGCAAGAGGGACCTCCACCAGCGGAGTTTGGCCGTCAAGGAGAAGCAGCTGAAGCGTCTGAGGGACCTGATGCACGAGCAGAGGGAGGTCATGGCCATTGCAGATGAAAGAACCCAACGTGCCAAGGATGAGGCCGCCGAATTCCAAAGGGTGCTGACGGGCGTCAAGCTTGACCGCGACATCCTAAAGATGGAGGTCGCAGCCTTGAGGGAAGACGTCCGAGTTGTGGAGACGGAAGCATACATGCGCGCGCTGACTCAGGCTCTTTGGGAACACACGGTGGGGATGTCGAGCCGGTGGAATCTTCAGGAGACCATCGACGTGTACGAAGCCACCTGTGGGCGCACTTTTGAGCCTGATCCTTTCGAAGGCACTGACGAGGCTCCCGAGGCAGCGGCCGGCAGAGGTGCAGGGGCAGCGGACGCAGGTACCTGGGCGGAATCGTCAGCTCAAGGAGGAGCGGTGAGAGGTGGAGGAGCGTCTGGGGGCGACACGAATGGAGCAGAGGCCGGAGGGCCCAAAACTTAGGAGCTCATTTCCCCCTGCGTGGGGTATTTTCTTGGCCAAATGTGGCCATCCTGAATTTTGGTGCCCGTAACGGGCGTGGATATTTTGGGGCCAATGGTGGCCTCGTAAAAAATTTTTTGTCAAGGTATATGCCAGGCCATCGTGCCTGTTTCTTCCGCAAACATTGTGTCTTCACTCGGTTTTGTTTTCTTCTGCAAGTCGCGGTTGCCTAGTTCGACTGTCTTAGAGATGGACTAGTCTTGTTTAGGCTTCACGGGTTTGCCACTAGCGTAAATTTTTCTTTAGCCGAACGTTGGCTTAGGGTGGCTGCAAAGGCCAAGTAGTGTCGGCTTTGTCGCCGAGGCAAGAGCTAACGAATACGTTATGATCTTTGACTCATGTGGCCGTAAAAGGCTTCGGGAGGATTTGTAAAATAACACATGATTCATTGAATGAGGTCAAGGACCCAATTGTTACAAACGTGGCGTCATAGCCAATTGCCAGGTAAGGGATTGACTTTCGAGTCTGATCCCTGGGTACACAGACGGCGTGTAAGCCTTTGTTACAAGAACTAGCTAAAGAGCTCGAGTGATTTGGCCTATGCGCTTGAGGATTTGCCTTCATTCCTGCGGGTGCGTCAAAGTCAGTGTCTAGTCTGGTCATGATGACTCATTGCTAGCCGGTAAAGCAGGGCGTCCGAGCCGTAGATGAGCCATGTAACATGAACCTGACTTTGTCGTCGGTAGGAGGAGGACAAATGTTAGTAAGCTGGCTGGGCCATTGGAGGAACTGTCAAGGGGTGAATCCCGTGGTGGCAGGGGTTGCGTTTAGCCTTGACTGGTAGTAGGCTTGCATTCTCGGGTCCCTAGTCTGGTATGTGCTGTCGATCTGTCTCGCGACCAACTGGGAATCACTCCGAATCTCCAACTTGGCGACACCAACCTCGCGGGCGAGTTGCAATCCTGCGATGAAGGCCTCGTACTCCGTCTCGTTGTTAGTGGCTTTGAACTCACAATGGACCGACTGTCGTAAGGTCTGTCCGGTCGGGGAAGTCAGCATGATTCCAAGACCCGTTCCTTTGACATTGGAGGCATCGTCAACTTGCAACGTCCATTCGCCTTTGTCTGTCCAACCCTGTGTGCCTGCCGCCTCTTTGTCCGCCAGGGGTCGCAGATCAGGTGTGAAGTCTGCGATGAAGTCTGCCAAGGCTTGTGACTTGATGGTGGTCCGGGGGTGATAAGTGACATCGTTGGGTAGCCGTTGAACGGTTGCAATGTTGCTCTAGGAATCTCGGTTGTATGGGTGCTAAACCTATGGATCGCAACGGTCTGCTCCGACTTCCAAGGGGTCATGGATCGCGGACGAACGTTGGAGTCCCTGGGTAAGCGGTCGCTGACGCTGGTCGCAGGCGCAGGACTCCTGGCAAGTCTTGGTCGCAGGGACAGTTGTTGGGCCTTATCCTGGATCAGTGTAGCCAACTGGGTCGTTTGGCGCTGATTGGGCCGGTCGGGCCCAATGCCATTTTTTGGGCATACACTTATAAGAATTGAATTGCTTCAACTTAAAATTTATGCGAAAATTACAATGGAATCAAAATTATAAAGATTAAAAAAAATTAATTTTTAGGCTTAATGGTTGCTTCTTCCATGTCCTTTTTAACATATGTGGATCTATATTTCTACTGCTCCTTTCTAAACATGTATTACTTACACTATATATTGTTTGCTATAGTAGGCATGGATTCCCTGTCTAGATTATTTTTTTTAAAAAAACTGTAAAATGAAAAAAGAAAAATTAAATGAAAAAAATAAGATGTGAGATCCATAACTTTCCCCAAAAAATTTCCGCCACCCTCATGCCTCGCATCTGCTCAAACTTGGTTCAAAACCATGTTATCTTTGGTTTATTTTGTATTAATGTTAGAAAAGTACGTTCATGTAAGTTGAAATAAAACTCATCTCATATATTTATCTTCTAAATTGTAAATTACATTGTAAAAGTAACTTCTACTATTAATTAAAATGGGCATGTTATCATCTAAGTAATCAGGCAATTAAGCAAAAACAAGTGGTTCCGAACCCTAATTTCTAATTTCCAGTTAAAACCAAACCTAACACATCCACACTCACAGTCATATTTGTCACTATCCTTTTGATTACACAAACTGCAAAGTTTTGATACTAGTGGAGGAAGCCAAGCCATCATGGGCTTAAATATTTAGAGAAGAATGATACTTATTTGGTCATATTTATAAGTTATTTTTAACATGTTTCATATATATCAAGAAAACATTAAATCACATTAATTATACTTTAAAATTCAACAACTTTTTAATTTTATCATTGTTTAATATACACTATAATACATGATAGTAAAGTCAGCATATAATAAATGATGGATAAAATTGTACATTTCTATAAAAAAAATTTAATACTGTTACTTATAAATAGGGTAAAAAAGTTCTTTCTCTCAGCCTTATAAATACGACCAGATGAGTAAATATGTGTCAAAATATTGGCTCTACAGCCAAATAAAACAACTAGAAAATTGATTTACTTTTGTCATAAATATAATGATTTGATCAACTTTATCTCCTCAATTTATAATTTTCTTTCTAAAATATTACTATTGATTACATAGAGTAAGAGAGTTTTCGTCAAATGATGGTTACAATACATATAGCTAAATGGTCACAATACATATAACTAAAAATAGTAGTAGTATTTTAGAAAAGTAAATTCATATTTATTATAAGTAGTCGACTTAATTAATTTTTTAATATATGCAACTACTTATCTAATTCTTATACTAATGATATGAGATTGTATCGATTAAACAATAGTTAGCTCTTCTACAAAATTTTTGAGAAAATAAATTACAAATACGGATTTAAACTGTTACAAATTTTAAAGTTTGAATTGTGAAATAGGTAATTAAATTTTAAATATACTTCATAATCCTAAATATAAAATCTCATGGAGTAATTTTTAGTTCACCTCTGAAATTTCTAATAAATCAATACTTACAAATTATTTTTCAGAAAATTTTATCTTAGGACCTAGCTGTCATTGATGAATTATGAAAGATAAATTGTAAATTGGTGATAATATTTTTTTTCTAACTAATTTGTTGACAGCTGATTTTGTGGTTTTCCCAATTTTCCCTCTATTCTTTTGCACGCAGCCACTCATGTAGCATTTGTCTTTGAACGCAATTCGGAGCATTTTTTGTGATGATATCTTTTTTAAGATCTCACAATGATTTTTTTTCTTTTTAAAAATGTTGATGATAAAATAAAGCCTATCTAACTAAAAAGTTTATTTCACAAACAAAAGTTGGGAAACAAATCCTCAATATTAACTTAAGGAAAGAGCGTTCCCATCACACTCATATAGTAATATATATTAGTAATTCAGTATAAGTGAATGATTGGAAGAATAATTTTTATCTTAAAATGAAATCCACTCGAAATGATTTGATTATATATAATAAATATCATTACCTTTAACCCTTTTTATAAATTTAGTCACGGGTTGAGTTAAGTCCAAAATATAATTTTTTTTAATTTTATCATTTTCTCCCCAACTATAATTTACCCAACTTATAAATCATCGGACAAAGATATTTTAATGATATCATGTCATATTATTTATCACTTTATTTTATTTTTAATCAGCACAAATTATAAATTAGTTAAATAACCCTTACGTTGAAGAGAGGGCTGGGTGGTGGGGGTACATATTTTTAAGCTCAGGTCTTTTTATAATAATTACACATTTAGAAGTACTTTTGATTTTAAGCTTAGGTCTTTTTATAATAATTACACATTTAGAAGTACTTTCGAATCTAAGCGTAGGTCTTTCTATAATAATTACACATTTAGAAATACTTTTGATTCTAAGCTCAGGTCTTTTTATAATAATTACACGTTTAGAAGTACTTTTGATTTTAAGCTCAGGTCTTTTTATAATAATAACCTGCATCCAGCTGCAATATTCCAAGACGTAGGCGTTGAAAAAGCCCTGAATTTGCAAAGATTCTAAGGGTATGTTTGAGAATAACTTTTTTAAGTGATTTTACATAATTTGAAATAAATATGTGAGAGAAGTTTTGTCTTAACTTGCGTAAAAATGCTTTTTAAGTGATTAACAAACATGCCTTAAAGCGATCAGATGAAAAATTAAAGAGAAGAAAAAACGATGTTGATGAATCTCTCTCACACATTTTTTTTAATTTAGAGCATGTTTATTAATCAATTCTAAAAATCAATTTTACACAGGTCGAAATAAAACTCTCTCACATATTTACCTTAGATTGTGTGAAATCACTTTTCAAACGTTATTTACCGGGCAAACTCTCTTAAAACAAAACAATGCGTAGACATTAGAGCTCAATGAACAAAAAGAATGCAACCAGCGACGAAATATCCAACCTTGACACCATAGTTAATTTCGATCATCCTTCTCATCATGTCTCACTCTTCCTGATCCTCTTCAGCTTTGAACAATGCCTCTCGCCGCCGCCGCCGCCGATGCTGGCCATGGCGAGGTTGTCACACCGCTTCCGAGTGGCTAGAACCGAGTCCCACACGTTCGAGCCCACGAGGTGGGGAAAATTAAGCTTCGCTTTAGCTCCACGCATCTCAAAAGCCTTTCGGTCATAAGCTATGGCTGCATCCTCTGCTGTTTCGTAAGTTCCAAGCCAAACCCTAGCACCGTTTTTAGCCGGATCTCTGATCTCCGCAGCGTATTTCCCCCAAGGCCGCCGCCTAACACCCCGGTATCGCTGCTGATGATCAACTGGTGGCGGTGGTGCCACGTTACCCTCATCAACCCGCGCCGCCGCCGCCGCATCTTCTATTTGGATGTTGTTATCAATGTTGCAAGTTTCTGGAACTGGTTCGTTGATGTAATGGCGACTGTCACTATTCACGAAGATGTCATCGGAGAGTGTTGCCGGAGAATAAAGCTGCGGCAAGTAAGCCATATCGTTGCCAAGAAGGTGCTGTCGGACTGCTTCTAAAGTGCAAGAATATTCAGAATCATCATCATCCGGCGGTGAGAGATAATGGAATCCGAACATGTATATGATTAGATTAGTTGAAGTGCTAGCTTAGTTATGGATGATGTTAGATAGGAAGATGATGAAGGTAATTGGTGTTGGAGGTGGAGGTGTGGATTTATATAGAGTGACGATACGTGTTGAATAACCCTAACGAATAACCAGTACAGTCTTGCATTTCTTTCTTGGAAGCAGCAGCTTCTTCCTCTTGTTCCCACGTATGGTTGAAAATTCATATTTTCAGATACACGGACAAACCGATGAGCATGTGATTAAATTAATGAAGATCCACAGATATATATATAAAGAAATTAAAAGGACAAAGGAATGGTGTTTTAAAACGAAACGATGCCAGGCCTTTTGAACTCGTGTTCCAAAACTTTGACCCAAACCATATACTTTCATAATTCAACTTATAAAAGTGGTTTAGAAA
>QFDD01004151.1:0-18518 GCA_006871305.1 Vachellia collinsii | reverse complement strand
TATAATATTATGTTATGGGATATATTGGGTTGTGTGGAAGAGATGCGGTTGATGTGTGTCCATCGGCTCTCTCACTCTTGGCCCAGAGATGGAGTTGAGTGTTTTGGGCGGACACCTTCCTGTTACGGTATATTTGGTGGTGACATGGAAGGGGGCAGTGATCTTGATGTGACTAGCTAACCTTTGGCCGGGTATACTAGCACTGATAGGCTGTACCAGTCCTGAGGAAATAAGGAGGAGCAGGATGGCGAGTGGGGACGGTTTCAACTATTAAAAATATTTGTATTATTTTATTAATGAAATTTTTATTATGCCTGATGATAAACCTGCTTCTCTGACTTACATTCCTTTCTTGTATATTTAATAAATTGATTCTGGTTACGGGGACTTAATGTCTCACCCCGTGGAATTAATATTTTTCAGGCGAGACCTCGTATCGGAATAGTGATTCAGGAAAGCAAGCAGAGGCATAAGCGTTAGTAGCCTTGTATGCCTCTGGAACTTTTGGGAATTATAATGTTTGTATTTTGCCATAATAGGAACATCAAATTATACCATCTTATTTTGAATGTTTATCTTGGTAACTTTTACAATGTGGAAAGTGAAGACTAGTGGGCTGGGTTTTAACCCTCATGTTAATTGTGCCCTTGGTCTTATGTGTGGAATTTGTGATATAAAGTTTTTGAAAAAAAAAAATTGCCTATAATCATGGTTATTTATTTAATAAAAGTTAATTGAGTTAAAAGCCTTGTTTAGTAGAAATGAGATGTCACATAATGTTGTCCTGAAAGTTTTAAGATTGAGCAATGTTACCCATTATCCTTAAAAATATTTGCATATGGAAATAAAAGTTTCTTTTAGAAAATTAGTTTTTGCAACAAAAATTGTTGGGTTTTGAAAATTGATTGCTAAATATTTCATATGACATCTCTATATACTAAAAATAAAATTTCCTACGCTAACATGGCCAGAAAAAATAAATAAAAATATTAAAAGAAGTTCTACATAAAAAAGGTCACCGCTAATTTTTAATATAGACCATATATTTTAATATTTTTAATAAAAAAAGATACAGGAGTAACGGGATGTCTTTGGCTGTTAGGTTATCATTATCAGGTATGATGCCAATTCTATTGATTATCAATAAAAAAACAAAGTCACCGTTTTTTGTTTTAATAAATATTGAAATCTATTATCTCAAAATAAGACAACCCTCAATGATGGCTTCAATGAAATATGATAAAACGATTCACCAAAAAAAAAAATATGATAAAACGACTATGGTACATATAGGACATCATATTTGACACAAACGGAGACAAGATTTTTCTGATGTACTTATCTGGTGCAGACTGTATGAATCATACTCATGAGCTTTAACGCGAAATGTATCTAACATCAAATACTATTTAGATGTGTAAACATATCCATGAATATTTAAAATTAGAATAGCAAAAATGTCAGAACCGTTATATATAATTTAACACTATGACCTTTTGTGGTGAGATCATGTTATTTTTGTATATACATATGTAAAAGATATTATATTATATTTATCGGTTTTAACATTTCTATTCACAATTTAAGTATTCATATGTATTTTTGTACTTATATAAAACATATATCAAAAATTTAAAATCTTTATGTGTGTCGTTATATTATATCAGTTTATAAATTAAGCAAATTAATTTAGAAAAAATGATAAATATATTATTTAATTAAATTCTTTAATAACAAAAAAATTTAACTGACTCATATATTAAATATCAAATATATTAATTAATTACTTGTGGATCCATCTTCTGTGATATGGGATGCCACTTAGCTTTGTTTGGTTCAATGGAGGGGTGGGGAGGTTAATTAAAGAAAAGTAAGGGTAAGAAAGGGGAAGTTATACACTTTGGTTGGAGGCAGAGGGAGATATTTTAACAAGTCTTGTTTGACTTAGAAATGGATCTAATTTAAAATTGATAAATATACCCTTATCGTTTTATTTAGATTTATTTTTTCTTCTTTTATTTATATTAAGGTTATTATTCTAAGGTTTGAAAACTTTGTCACATCACTTATATATATTTAGTTAATTTATACTTTACGGATGATAAATTTAGGGTCCATGAAAAGAAATTTACCTCAAAATTGAGGTGGATCAAGTTATATTATTATGTAAATGAACCCTCTTTAAAATAGAGTTAGAACCTTCATTTTTTTCCTCAAACAAGAGGTTCATGAAATGTTAACATTTATATCAATCAACTTCAACCGAGATGTTATTAGAGAAAAGAACTAACATTTCATTGATTCATATAAAAATTGGAGCACCATTAAGTGCATCCAACGCTTTTTTAACATATCCTATATATATATATAATTGTAACATATCTTTTCATTATTTCATTTTATATATAATTTAAATGGATTTTTATATTTTCGGTCTATGTCCTCTTGGTTTACATTTTAAAATTCAGATTTCTTATTGGCAAAAAAAAAAATTCAGATTTCTTATTAACAGACTTCGGGTTAGGCAAAGCCATTGTTCATGCCAGACTCCGAGGGAAAAAACAAAGACATGTGATGGGCCACATGCCAGAATCATACCAACCTTTTATAAAAATGATCAAGCCTCTTAAGGATAAAGCCCATCAAACCCTTACATGATTATTAATTACTCTCTCCCTGCTCACAGCTACTATCAAGTTATTTGCTCTGGACTCTGGGCTCTGGGCCCTGGGCCCAGGACTCACCTATAAGGCCCAACCTATCCTTTTATTATGCGTAGGTTACTTTGAAATAAACATTTTTTATTGAGTTTAGTGATAGGGATTAGTCTCTTAGAACATAAAAAATGAACATTTAAATATTTGTTGGGAAAGTTATCTGCATTTAATTCTCTATAATACCTCGAGCATGATTAACTCCATAAAACTAATATTTGTGCTTCAAACATTTTTTCCCCCACACACTTCATAGATTTTGATGTGGATTTTATAAACTCGATATCATTTCATATATCATTACATTGTGCATACTTTTATGAAAGAGTTCATCATTTGATAACTAGAGCCACACACACACATTTCTACGACAAAACTTCACTGACTGACAGAGATCTATCTTCCGTAATAACTCTCTCCATACATATGCTTTGCAAGTAAGTGCTACGTTTAAACGTAGAAACTGCAATCCACCATGAAATTTCACCCCAAGTATTCTGACAATTGATAATTCACTATGCGATAAATTATTTATTTTATTGGATTTTCTTCTTCTTCTTTTTAAATTAAAAAATTATAATGTTCCATATGATTTTTAAATGACTGTCCGCCCCCCTGTGCTACTTAATTAATGTAAAATTGCAGCATGCTAATATGCCGAGCTACGTCCTTAAGTTAACAGGGAATTGGCTTTTTTACGATAGAGATTAAAAAATTTAAATACATTATTTAAAAGTATTTATTAATGATTATATATCAGCTTATTAATTAGAAAAATTAGTTTTAAGACAAATGATAATTATAAATATTTTAAAGTAATATATTTAATTTCCTTAATCTTCTTTAAAAAAAATCAATTGGTTATTATATTAAAAATTGAGATAGCATTTAATTAAACACATATTTGGACAGAGAGAAAAAAAAGGAATAAAAGAAAACTAAAAGAGGGAAATAGGGAAAGAAAATAATTTTTCCTTGTTTACACGGTGGAAAAAAAAGTAAAATGTAGGAAAAGCTAATGGGGAAATTCGCCCCAAAATTTTCTTCTAAATGTGGAGTGATTTTGAGAAGAAATCTGTGGTCATCACTACCAGTTGAATTCCAAAGATCCCAAATCAGGAGAAATACTTACGTACTCCTGGAGTGCCACGTCATTCATGCTCTGCCCAATAAAAATGTTCCAAGTGTCATCTATTGTAATCCCATATCCCATAAATTTCTCCTGATTATTTTTATTTTTCTATAACTCATTACAATAGATATCTATTATGGAAAAAAAGGAATAATTAAGAGAAATTTATGGGATATGAGATCACAATAGAGGACACTTGAAACATTCTTATTGAACAGAGTATGGATGATGTGGCACTCCGAGAGTATGTAAGTATTTCTCCCCAAATCAGTCTCTAAGTATTAAAGTGTGATTTGCAAATTTTGCCAAATTACGTCCCTGCCCTTTCTTCCGTATCCATCTCCCACGAGCACCTCTCGCTATCCCCACCCACTGTCCTCCACTCCCGGTCCTCTACCGATTCATCTGCCAACTCCCTCCAATGCCCCTCAATAATTAATTTGGAATTTTAAAATTCAACTGGTATTTATATGAAATTTTCTTTTAACTAATTTGGTGGGACAATTGACATTTATTGGGTCTGGAACGGAGATCTAAAGTCCGAAGACAAGTCTGCATTTTCCAGCTGGAAAAGGGCCCTTTCTCCGGTTTTTTCAGCCAAATGCTACGTGTAGTATTTTTTTTACTCAGATACTACATTTTTTTAAAATATTTAATTAAATATTACAGTTAAATTTATTTTTTAGATGAACGAGTTTAAATTATTTAAATTTGTTCACCTGAAAAATGAGTTCAGTATAAATTTTACAAATTCGTTTCACTAGTGATATTTTAATTAAAAAAAAAGGAAGATTCACCAAACTAGTTATTTTAATAAAAAAAAAAAGAAGATTCTCTAAACTCGTTTACCAAGTGAGCGAATTTGGGGAATTTATAGTGAACTCGTTTTTCAGGTGAACGAGTTCAGTACAAATTTAAATTCGTTCATTTGAAGAATGAATTTGATTGTAGCATTTACCTAAATATTTTAAAAAATGTAGTATCTCATTAAAAAAAATACTGTTCATAGTATTTGGCCGAAAAAAACCCCTTCCCCATATAATTACGGACGAAGCTTCCATCTTTGCCCCTAGATATTTTGTTTCTTCCACTTTCTTGTATACATGAGGGCACTGATTTTGGCGTTGATCAAAGGAAGGAGACTCAGGTGTAGATCTGGAACTGGAGGGCTTATCTCAGACGGAGAAGTGAGTTTGAATCTCTGATATTAATCAGATCCATAAGTAATTAATTACTCATGGAAGCATCTTCGGCCACATGGGATGCCGCCAAGTGTTTCTGTGGTTTCCTCAATCACAAAACTGCTTATGTCTACTACCTGAAAGATACTCTGAAGTTGCTAAAAGAGAAATCGGAGAAGCTTGAAGAGAAGAAGGAAGATGTGGAAGCAAGTATTGAAGAACAAGAAGCTACCACAGGAAGGCAAAGGTCTCATCAAGTGATAAATTGGCTGGAAAGGGTTGAAACTATTCAAAAAGTACTTCCCAAGCATTATATTTATTATTTAATTTTTAAATTAATTTTTTTAGTCAATCAATTTCATCAATTACATAATTATAACTCCCTCCACTCTTGTGTACTCTCAGTTAATTAGAAACTCAATTTCACGACTAAACTCTTCATTTAGTGGAAGAGCTGATAAAATTTAGATCCTTGAAATCTGATTTTTTTAGAAGATTATATTCTTTAAAAGAATTATCTTACAGGGGGTAAAATAAAAATTATTTTTAAGTATTATTTTTAAAAAATAATCAACTCGGTGAAAAAAAATCAAATCTAGATTATAAGAGAGCATATCCATATTCCATTTAATTATATCTCGGATACTTGCTTATGCTCTTTATTAACTAACATTCTTAAACTTTGACAATTTTTTGATATTTAAATTCATTTCAGGTAATTTTAAAGACAATTCTGGCAATTTTGACAAAAGTTTCAAGTGCTTTATAAATTATAATAGCATATTTTATATACACCTCTAGCTTCAGGTAAAAAATGTTCAACTTCCGATCAACAAAATAACAATTAAGAAAAGACAATGATGCCCTACCAAATTAATCAAGACTCTTTAAAAATTTAGGAGAAAATTATAAATAGATCCTATATAAGAAAATTACCTATTTCCTTATTCTTATTTACATGTAAAAGATCAATATTTACATGTTAAAATTTTGCCTTTACAAATGATTAGGATCCGTGGATAATTAATTTCCTTACATTGTTTTTGCTTTGGTCTTTATTCTTGTCTACCACACACACACACATGTACATTCAGATTTGATGTGAAAGTATATAATGATCACATTATGAACCTAATTAATGATATTACATTAACAGGAAATAATGGATATTCTACATCATGGAACTATAGAGATTCAGAATAAATGTCTAAGTAAATGTTGTCCAAGGGATTGCAAGTCAAGCTAAAAGTTCAGAAAGAATGTTGCCAAGATTCTAAGGAAATGTAGATGAATTAGAAACTGAAGGGGAAAGGTTTTGTAAGGATTCTAAAGTTGTCCTCAAGCATAAGTGTAAGCGAAATGAGATGCCTTGTGATGAGATGGTGGGCTCAGATTTAATGTTTGAGAATTTGTGGAAAAGTGTTGAAGAAACAGATGTTGGTATTATTGGATAATATGGGATTGGTGGATGGGAAAGAATACCTTGCTAAAGAAAATTAACAATGAACTTGGGAAGAAATCAGATTTTGACATAATTATGTGGGTCAAAAATCCCAACTTCGATAGTATTATGGACAAAACAGAAAATTGGTAGGGAAAGATGACCTTTGGAATTGTTGTAGTAACCAAGATGCAAAAGCTTCAAAGATTTATGGAGTCATGAAAGAGATGAAATTTGTTTTGTAATTGGATAATGTATGGGAGAGATTGGACTTCGAAAAGGTGGGAATGTCACATCCAAAGGAAACTAACTTTCAATCAAAAGTGGTGTTCACAACCCAATTAGAGGATGTGTGTGCAAATATGAAAGCTCAAAGAAAATTCAAAGTTGAAATTCTCATGGAGAAAGAGGTGCTGGGGTTATTTTGTTTGTAAGTTGGTGAGGAAACTTTGAAATATAACCCTATCATTCCAAAGATAGTAGAGAAGATGGCTAAAGAATATAAGGGACTACCACTTGCGTTGTCAGTGGTAGGAAGTGCCATGGCTGGTGTGAGGAGTGTGGAAGCGTGGGAACACTCGAAGAATCACCTAACAAGTTTATCATGGGCAACTCTAGATTGGGAGACACAGGTGCTTTTTGTCCTCAAGTTTAATTATGATCAATTACCAAATGAAATACACAAAAATTGTTTCTTATATTGTGCATTATACTCAGAAGATTATGAGATTTCAATGTTCAATGTCATTGACAAATGGATTGGGGAGGGATTCATTCATAACGATGATATGAGATGTGTGCATGATATGTGTAGCCATGGTGCATCTATAATTGATAAGCTGAAGCTTTCATGTTTGTTAGAGAGTGTGAAAGATGATATCTTTCTGGAGCACTCAATTAAGATACATGATGTGATTTGTAACATGACACTAAGGGTAGCAGGTGATCAAGATAGAAACAAGAAGAAGGTTATAGTACAAGAAGATGCACGGGAACTGTTTCAAGCTAATGTCAGAAAGTTGGAAATGGTTGAAAGGATTTTAATCATGGATGGTGGTGAATCATGTGTACAAAGCCTTGTTTGGAAAAGTCTAACAACATAAATATTGAAGTTTGAGAAATTATGGGAAATAAACGGACTGCAAAACATAAAATATGCAAGGCAATTAAAAGTCTTGGAATTAAATGAAGTGCACAATGTGCTCGCCCTAGAAATAGGTGGCTTAATTCTTTTGGAATATCTGCATTTGACAGTGCCATATGCATTGATGAGTGCATAATACGTTTGGAGAGAGTCGAGGAATTTGAAAAATATGAAGATTTTTGATTTGGAAATATATGAGCTGAATGAATTAATTACCTTTGGGACTAATATCAAATCTTTATCAATTAAAAGTTTTTAGACTTTGCAACTCTAGAACTAAGATGAAAGAGAAAGAATTTCTGGAGGAGCTATAGCACTCATCAAATTTAGAGGGATTGTGGATGTCAGTACATACTGAAAGTGGCCTCAACAAATTATTTAAATCAGCCAAGTTGCAAAGCTGCATGTGTACACTTGAGCTTTATGATGTTCACGCCCCCAATTAGTATGTCATTATTATTGGCAACCATGTCAATAATGAAGCGCCTGCTGAGACTTGCCTTCTTGGTTGTGCCTAATGTGATAGATCCTTCTATTTATGATACATGTTGTCTATTCAAGCTTCAAACTGTGAACATTGTTGAATGCAACAAAATACATCATTTGACGTCGTTGAAGTATGCTCCACTCGTTCAACAACTTGCTGTTCATAGGTGCTGCTTAATAGAAGAAGAAATATTACAAGATGATGAAAAAGGTAGAGATCATAATAATGTGGGTTCCATATTCCCTTCTCTTGTAGAGTTGTCTTTGTTAGATTTGCCAAATTTGAGGAGCATTCATAAGAGAGTCTTGGCTTTCCCATTCCTAAGATCCATACAAGTGATCCGTTGTGGAAATCTTAAAAATTTAATGTTTGATTCGAATTCAGCTAACACAAAGTTGAAGCTTATCCATGGATCTCAAGAATGGTGGGACAACTTGCAATGGGATGACTCATACATTAAAGCCACTTTCCACTCTAAATTTCAAGCTTCACTTCGTTAGTGAATACTGCATTCGCTCAAAGGTAAAGTTAATATTAGTCCCTTTTTTACTTGTATTTAATTATAATTTATTCTTAATTACTTGTATCTATCATTGCATATTTATTAATTTCTTCATCGCCTTTACTTGTTCTTTTGGGTTCAATTCTACTTCATACCAATTTTTATTAGCCTACTACAATATTCTTCACTTTTATTTGGCTTAGTTTCCTTATTTAATTTGCTTAATAAGAGAGTGGAATCCTCTCCTTTTTCTTTCAATATATATCATTAAAGTAAAGTTCTAACGATTCAGATTTAACATTTATGAAACTATTATAATAACTTTACATAAAAAAAATAGATGAATACATCTAAGCTGTTTAAATTTGATCTTCAAAATTATAATGGACTATCATTAAAATACTTTATAACGGATATTTTTCTATTTTATTGCTATATTTTTAAATTTTTTAGGTCAAATTATACAATGTGGCCATAGTGTAATTGGTTATTTTAAATTCATACATTGATATTTGAATTGAATTTTTATCAATAATAATATAGCTTAATTAAATTGCAAAATATATTTTATAATTCACCCCCTGATTATTTTAGTGTTATGCTTCTTCTACTTTTATTGTTATTGTTATGAACATTTTAGAGTGAATGCACATAACTCCTAACTCCTAGGATTTCTTATACTTAATATCATAACCTTATAACCTCCCAATGAATGCCTTTTAAGGAGTTTCTTATTGTTAATGCAATGAAGTTTTCCTTTATTCCGTTGTAACCATTTGCTTCTTATACATAATGGTTGGGGGCCTATAAATAGAGGAAATGTACATGGAGTTGGGACTAAAAATCACATATGAATGAGAAATGCTCCTTTGCTCTCTTCTTCAAATTCTTATCTTGTCAAGTTTTCTATGTTCTAGTTTTTCTACTTTATAATACGTTATCAGCAAGATACTCTATCGGATGAGTTCTTAGCATATTGTTGATTCTTGTAGATTTTTGTTTGGGGAGTAATGACATCTAGATTGTGTGGTATGTAAGTTTTTTTTCCCTCAGTGTTACTTTAGCAACTCCCTCTACTTTCTCTTTCTGCATATTTGATTTATTTACTCTTGATCAATCTGGGATAATATGATATGAGTCATATATGGAATTAGTTGATTCTTTTACCGAATGTTTTAAACACCGGATTACATGGTTAGGATTGGAGATTGTTGTTATTATTCTATCTTATTTCAATTTTTCTTACAAGTTCTTTGATATTATTAATGATAATTTAGTTTTGGCTTGAAGCCATATTGATCTAATTTTATAAAGTATGACCTGAAGTCATATTGTTTTGATTATATGACTAGAAGCCATATTCATTTTATATCTTGAGATTATATAACTAGAAGTTATATTAAATGGCCAGAAGCTATATATCTTTTCTTATCTGACAATATAGCCGAAGCTATATTCATTTAATTCCTTATTATATGGCCAGAAGCTATATACTTTTGTTAAATGGTCAAAAGCCACATGATTCATTTATCCTAAAGATAAATGACTAAAAGTTATACAATATTGACTTCTTATCATTAGCCTAAAGGCATAAGATTTTAATTTTTATTATAATATTTTACTTTATATTATATTTTTTTTACGAATTTTATTTAATTATCATTCGTATCATTATATTTGCAATGTTAGATTTTCTGCTATTTTCTATTTTATTCATTGTAATTTATTTACTGTTATTACAATAAACCAGAAGTTTACTGATCAAAACAAATTTATTGTTGGCATGACTTGTTTGATCATCTAAGTCGTATATAAGATGCAATATATATTCAAAAATTATGAACTGACATCTATTGAAGAACCAAAAGATTCTTCATGAATAGATAACATATTATATAGTTCAAAAATTATTATTTGTTGCTTGTTCTCAATAGAATATGGATCATGAGAATATCATTAGTTATGATTTGAAATGGATCTCTACATTTCTGAAAATATATGAATTTATATGGGCACATTCAAAAAGTATATAAACTAT
Organism: Vachellia collinsii; assembly: GCA_006871305.1. Classification (NCBI taxonomy): domain Eukaryota; kingdom Viridiplantae; phylum Streptophyta; class Magnoliopsida; order Fabales; family Fabaceae; genus Vachellia; species Vachellia collinsii. The sequence continues at coordinate 7,879 of QFDD01004151.1, read as the reverse complement.
ACATGTATTCAATAAAGTTGATAGATGCATCTACAAGATGGTTACATATGTGATCATTATTAGCTTGCAGCTTGAAGTTTGTAAGATTGTTTGAATAAATCATTATAATGATGAGTGCACAATTTCCAGATTGTACGACACATAAATCATTTGTTAAAGTCTTCATGTATAGCTTGATCAATACTTATGAGAACGAGATTTCCACTTCAGTGTTGGCATTTTTGATTTGATATGTTATAGCATTTATACACATCAAGCCAACAAAATTCTCCCCGTGAAATTGGCTTTTAGTCAGGAGCCAGATATTTTACATCTTAAATGTTTGAATGTGTGATATTTAGTTTTATTGATCCACCACTATGCACATAGATGAAAAGTTGAGATAAATGTTAGGCAAGTCTTTAAATGAAACAAAATGGTGTTTCTAAAGGGAACAAATAGGTTTATGAGACTTGTACTGCATTATTGGTTAATTGTCATTTGACAAAAGTTTTTCCACATGAGGGAGAGAAATTGCGTAACTAGAAAAGAAAACACATTGAATGCATTATTAATATCAAATGTAGATCCTAAAAAAATAATAGTATGAACCAGAAGTTCATCAAATATTGCATTCATGATATATAGCAAAATATCTGTCAGATTCAATTACTAACCTAAATGAGAATTACTAATTCTCATATTCTAGCTAACAATGCTTCAATTAATATAAATAAAAATGAGACATGCCTGAAGCATGGAAAATCAATAGGTTCCAAATATAACACTTTGGATAAAGAGGAGCATATTATTAAGATGATTATATTGAGGAGGCTGGCACTCCAGAAGAGGCCAAGACATAACTAATTGCAAAAAGCTCAAAAGAGGTTCAAATACCTAAAAAGTAATATTGAGATTTTGATAAGTTATGTTGCAATGAGAAAGATAGAACCGGAAAAGATAAAGTTATCGATAATAATTTTGATAATAATATCACATAATCAAATGAGGATCTTCATAAATTTATCATGCAAAGTAGACAGAAAAGTCATTGGCCATGATCAAAAGTAAAAGGAAAAGATGTAATGAAAATACGATTATGTTATTTCGATGTCAAAATTCTAGACCTGTAGTCCAAACACATGAAATACAAAGTTATTATATGATATGTGAACATTTATGTGAAAATAAAGATTATCACAATGGTATGATGATTATGGTGATATATAAGGTATTTGTGGTGGATGAAAAATAATTACTAGTCTGGCAAAATATATGAAAAAATATCCGTCTATTGAATATTATTAAAACCTATTCATATAGCTCATTGGAAAGTGAAATATGCATCAGAATGCTGGAAGAATATATAACGCCGAAGCATGTCTGAGAATATCATTCAATATATAAAATGTTATGTGGATTAAAGATTTTGAGTATATATATTTAATTGGAAATGTATAGAATAAATTCAACATAACTAGAAGATATGATCGAGAAATACATTTTAGAATATAATTTAATGACAATGGATTTATGTAGTTCAGATAGAAAACAGATCAAATATTTGAAAAATCATTGATGACAATCGCATTTTTAATTAGTGATATTGCAGTCAGAGAATGTTGTCATCAGAGGGAGTAAAAGTAATTTTATCAGGAGGAATAAAGACAATGCTTTACTCTTTTTCCCTTAACCAAGGTTTTGTCCCACTAGGTTTTTCTGGCAAGCTTTTTAACGAGGTCATTTCATTATATATTGTGTACTCTTTTTCCTTCATTAAGTTTTTGTCCTATTGGGTTTTTCCTATTAAGGTTTTAATGATGCACAATATTTGTTATGGACATTCAAGGGGAGTGTTATGAACATTTTAGAGTGAATGCCCATAACTCCTAACTCCTAGGATTCCTTATACTTAATGTCCTAACCTTATAACCTCCCAATGAATGCCTTTTAAGGAGTTTCTTATTGTTAATGCAATTAAGTTTTCCTTTACTCCTTTGTAACCATTTGCTTCTTATACTTAATGGTTGGGGGCCTATAATTAGAGGCAATATACATAGAGTTGGGACTAAGAATCACATGTGAATGAGAAATGCTCCTTTGCTCTCTTCTCCAATTTCTTATCTTGTCTTATTTTCTATGTTTTAGTTTTTCTACTTTATAATAGTTATATGTTTGTGGACTTTTTAAAATAACTTTTACCCAAACAGAGACAAAAATTATTCTCCAAAAGTTAATTCAAACATACCATAAATAGTTTATTTTAAATAATCCATTTTTACATTTAAAAAATTTAATTATTTGTTAAATTACATATTTTTAATATATATAATATCTACTTTAAAATACTTTCTAATTAATAATGATTTAAGTCACTAAAATTTATTAATACATATATTTTTAAGCTATTTTATCATATTCTAGTATTGGCAATGTTATAATTTATTTTTATTATATAAATTAAATTAAATTTAGTTATTATAAAATATTTTCACATATTCCTTTTAAATAATACATTGATGTTATATATGTATACATGTTATTCAAACTTTAAACAAAATTTAAATTAATTTTTTATATATTTATTAAATTACTTTATGTTTTTGGTAATTTCAAAGCAAAAGGGTATTTACAATAATAACCATCAAAACACTTTTTTATAAAATCACAATTAATAAAATCTGTTACCCTCAAAATCTATTTTATAAAATCCTTTTATCACTCTTTTTTTTTTTTTTTTTAAGAAACTATTCTTAAAAGTTAATCCAAGTACATCTTATCTTATGTCAGGTAGAGTCTCAAGACAGGTTTGCCACTCCATCTGGAAAGGTACCCTCCTCCATATACCGAAAATACCATCTTATCCTCATATATTTTCTCTCCACAGTTGTCGTATCTGAGGGCTCTCATATGGACCCTAGCTGTATTGTGTTTCCGTTCCTGTCTCCTCTTTATTTGCTTTGAATATGCATTGAGCGAAGGAAGGCCTATCAAAGATGAAGAAGTGAGTTTTAATCTCTCGATGAGTGTCTCATCATATCCATATATAACACCCCATTCCAGTCTTTCATACAAGAGTAATTAACTTTTTTGGACAAATTAAAAAATATAAGGTTAAACATACTTTTAGTCCTTATAGTTTACCCTGATTTGGTTTTTTATCCCTGAAGTTTAAAAATTGTGGTTTTGGTCCCTCAAGTTTACTCTATCCAAAACTGTTAGTCCCTATAATTTTAAAAGGATCTACACCTAATGTTAATACAATTAATTTTGCTTATGTGTCACTAATTCCGTTAATTATAGTGAAATTTCTCAATAATTGGACAAGGTAACATAAAAAAAATTGTTGTATAATTTATCCTTGTAGTTTTAGGGATTTGAATGTTTGACTACATTAATTAATACAGTTAAATTTAGGGATCAAAATAAAAATCCGTCCAAAGTATAAGGATTAAAACCAAAATTCATTCAAAATATAGGGATAAAAAACAAAATTAATTAAAAGTTCAGGGACATTTTAAAACTTCAGGGACTAACAGCTTTAAATAAAGTAAACTTGAGGGATCAAGACTATCACTTTTAAACTTCAGGGACCAAAACCCAAATTGAGGTAAACTATAAGGACCAAAAGTATGTTTAACCCAAAAATATAAGTAAATTATCTAATTATAACATATATTCTGAAATATTTATTTGTATCATTAGATCATATATCAATTTATAAGTCAGACAAATTAGTTTGGTCAAGAATGATAAATATATCAGTTAATTAACTTTCTTAATCTCACAAAAAATCAGCTAACTCTTATTACTAAGGAACAAAGGCAGTAAATAATTACTTATGAATCCATCTTCCACCATATGGGATGCCACTGGGCTTTTTTTGGTTCAATGAAGGGGGGTGTTAATTAAAGGAAGATAAGAAGGAAGTGAAGTTATGAACTTTATTTGGTTCAAGAGGAGGTAATTTAACAAGTTTTGTTTGATCTAGAAGGGGAGCGGAGGAAAGATACTTTAAAATCGATAAATATACCATTTTCATTTTATTTAGATTTCTTTTTTCTTCTTTTATTATTTGTATTAAGATTACTATTATCGGTTATATTATGTGTTGATTATATTGATGAAAAATGCTGATAAAATAGCAACAGATGAACCCTCTTTAAAATAGAGTTATAACCTTTATTTTTCCTCAAACAAATTGTATTCTAGAAGGTAAGGGTATGCAAGGGAAAGTTATGAACTTTGTTCGGTTGAGGCCAAGGAGAGGTAATTTAACAAGGCTTGTTTGTTCTAGAAGGAGAGTGGAGGAAAGCTAATTTGAAATTGATAAATAAGGCCTTATCATTTTATTTAGATTTCTTTTTTCTTATTTTATTATTTGTATTAAGATTATTATTCTTAGTTATATTATTATTTGTTAATTATGCTCATGAAAAATGCTGAAGAAAACAAATGAACCCTCTTTAAGAGTTAGAACCATCATTTTTCCATAAACAAGAGGTTATTCAACCATTATCTGCTAGCTTCATGAAATCTTGACATTTATATCAATCAACTCCCTCAAAAATGTTGTCAGAAAAAAAAAGAACTAACATTCTGCTGATCCATATAAAAATATGGAGAGGGTGAAGTGCATCCAGCACTCTAAAATATCCTGTAGTGCATTTAACATCCTGAAGTAATTTTTTAAAATTCACCTATAACCTTACAGTACTTTTTAAAAATATTCAGCATCCTGAAATATTTTTTTTAAGTGCATCCAGTATTTTAAATATTTTTGTTGCATCCAATGCTGAGGCACAAAAAATACTTTAAATTACTGGGTACATATAAGAAATACTTTAAGGTGTTGAGTGTAGCTATGACTGGAAAAAGGTCAGTTGACTTATTAGGAGCCTCTGGCTTGGTTATGATTTGAGGTGTTTGTATAAAAAAAAAAATCAGGTTAATGCTTATTTAAAGGCTTGAATGTGTAAATACACTATACATCATTTTAAAAAATTGACCTGCAACCTGTAGGCTATAAAGACCATCACATGTAGCGCAGTACTTGAGAGTTAGAGATACTGAGGCACCAACACCAATTTCCCAGGTAAGATGGTTAAGAATCAAATCACTAGCCTAAATGACCTTCTTTCAACAAGATTAGAGCTATTAGAGGTTGGTTTAAATTTGAAAGTTTTTTTCTAAATCCAGATATCTCTACAACATAACTTTATTGACAGAGATCTATCTTCAGTAATAACTCTCTCTCCACATATATGCTGTGCTAGAAGTGCAATGTTGAAACTTAGAAACTGTGATGTCACGATCAATTTTTTCAATGAACTCTTCACTGACTCTTCTTTTTGTATGATGTTCATCAGTGTAGGTTCCAAGATATTTTTACCCAATCCAGCATGAAGTTTCACCTCAAGTATTCTAGGCATAGTTCTCTTCGTCCGATGAGGGACAGAGGGGCTACATATAAGGGCTGACTTCTGATAATTTACATACTGCCCAGAGATGTCGCTATATTGAGACAACAAGCTTTCACAATGCGACAATCCTCTTCTGAAGCACGACAAAATATAAGAGCGTCATCAGCAAACATCAAATGCGTGATAGCATCATTATTTTATGAGAATATTTTGATTTTCTTCCGCCAACTGAAATTTGCAGCTTCGTTGAGAATGGATGATACTATGATCGCACGTTTGCACAAAGATATATATAGGTATGGAGAAAGTGGATCACCTTATCTCAACCATTGTGATGATTTTAAAAGGAAAATTTCTAAAGATCCATTCACAATGGCTTGATTGATAAGAGACTGTTGTAGTGACACATCGCAATGTTAACTGAATCCACCAATTTCTATAATTCTTTGAAGCAACGGCCAAGATCATACTTTGTTGATAAGCCTTGGCTATGTACACTTTGAAAGATACCAACCATTCTTATTTCATTTAGTTTTCCTTTCGTAGTGTAGGTTTTATCTTATTCCCTTTTTTGTCCTAAATATATAATAGTGCAATTTGTGATTAAAATAAAAATCGGTCACCAATCAGATGTAGCCTTATATATAGGAGTTACGTGTGCTAAGTGTTAACACAGAGAACCCAAAGATGAAAATCTAAATTCAACGTCATGAACAACTTGAGGGGATGTCCTATCTCTTATGCGAAGGAATTTCATTTGCATGTCTTAAGCTTCATTTGGCACAGCCATAGAAAGATAGAGCCAAATTCCCATAAAGCCTAGCGATGATGACTAGTTATTTTAAAGTTATATTATAATGTTATCTGCCTACCGTTAAATAACATAACACTACAAAAAAAAAGTGATTTTGTAGCGGTTATTTGTTGTCGTTGTAGCGGTTATTAACCGCTACAGGAGATATTGTAGCGGTTTACAAACCGCTGCAAAACTCACCGTGGCGACAGGTTTAGTGGCGGTTATCGTGAACCGATGCGCATACAAATACAACCGCTACTAACTTTGTAGCGTTTATTAACCGCTACAAAATGAAACGGTGCAGAATTTGTAGCGGAACTAAAACCGCCACTAAAATGTAATAAGAGAAAAAGGAAAAAAATATTGTAGCGCTCAACAAACCGCTACTAAAAGTAAAAACAGTGCAAAACACTGCAGTGGTTTTATAACCGCTACTAATTTTCTAATTTGAATTAGTATTGCACCAAAATTTTAAAACCCCACCAAAAGTTTGCAGCGGTTTAAAAACCGCTACAAATATCAATAAATATAAATTGTAAAAACGTTTAATTTCTCACACTATGTTTTTGTAGCGGTTATATAACCGCTACTAAAATAGAAATTATTTTTTTAAAAAAAATTGTATTCTGAATAATGTTTTAATTATTAAAAAAATTATAGAAAGTAATTTATAATTTATTAAAATAAAGTACTAATAATTAAATAACATCTAATATTTGACGCAACGATTTAAGTACCTGAAAAGAAAAAAAATAAAAAATTATTTCACCAAAATCAATATCAATAAATTAAATAAACAAATGCAGAACAAAAGACAATTAACATAAAATAAATAGAATAACAACACAAAGAGTTTAGAACAATACCTATAACATACACTACACATCAGAAGCTTTCCAAACCACTCAAAAATAAATCCACAGTGAGCTGGACAAAAGAAAACGAGGAGTGGAATTGAAATGGGGGTGGAAGGGTATTTATAGGATGTCTGGCAAGAATTAGCAGCGGGTTTGGGGCACGGTTTTTTGCAACGGTTTGTTTTGCAACGGTTAAATTTGTAGCGTTTTATGTCACTGTTTTTTGTAGCGGTTTTTGTCATTTTGTAGCGGTTTTAAAACCGCTACTAATAAATTTTGTTAAAAAAAAAAATAAAATGCTTGAAACAAATTGGATCTATATATATATTACTAACCTGAATTATTTATTCGGCATCATCCGCCCTGACAAGTGGTAAATCTTCATCTCCTTCGGGGAAGAGGTTTTCAAAATCAGTAGGATGGAATGGCTCCGCCTCATAGACAATGTGCTCATCGCTATCACCCATGTCGTAAAGATCTCTAGGCTTAAGATGAACAACCATACTCCAATATTTATGCTTCTCATCCTCCACATAATACACCTGTTGTGCCTCGGATGTTAGAATGTACGGCTCATCGTCTGGAGAGTCACCTGTGTGAATGAGTCTTGAAAAATTCACAGATGTGATTCCCAACTCATCAGTAGTGAATCCACGAGAGGTTGTTGTATTTGTCCAAGAGCACTTGAATAATGTGATGGTAAAATGCCCCTGATAATTCATTTCGATTATATCGACCAATTTCCCATAGTAGGGGACGCCACCGATATGCATGTCACCGTCACTGCTGCTCGCATAACTTCTTGTGCCAAAAGTGCCAAAAAC
>QFDD01004150.1:0-17218 GCA_006871305.1 Vachellia collinsii | reverse complement strand
GTAAATATGTGAGAGAATTTTATCTCAATTTACGTGAAATTGATTTTAAAAATTGATTAAAAAACATGCTCCAAGAGCGCCTTTTTTTACAAGATTTCAAGTTTTGAACTGATTTGATTTTTTTTTTAAAAGATATCATTTGAAGATATCTCAATATCAAATGCATTTTTACGTATTTTAAAATTAATTGCATTTTTTCTCCATTCTTTTCCCATAAATTTTATTTGGTGCTTTCCTCACCATTAATTCTTTATTTTACATGCCCTTCATAAATAAGAAAACACATTAAAAAAAAAGTCACTTCATGCATATATTTATTACTTTTAACTTATTTTCTTAACTGGAAAGGGAGTGCAAGGTGTTGTTACCAAACGATGGTCCTAGAGGCAGGAGGGCAATTTTGAAGACCATGTGACGACATTATATTTAAAATGATATTGAAACAGTATATTTACATGTCCATATAAATTGAGATAAAATCGTATTTATTCTGTATATTTTGTGAATCAGGTTTAGGAGTGGGTCTCACGAGAAGGTTCTTGCAATTCCATTACTCTAAAAGCTGCCTGTCACGGGGGGGCCGTATCCATCCCCAAAACTGCAGTCATGAGGAGGGCGAACTCCCCAGCTTATATAGCCCAAGACCACCTCGCGCGCGCCCGATGTGGGACTTCATGGACGTCCACGTGACATGCCGCTCTTAAACACCGTACGGCCTGCTGTGTCACTGCCAAGGGTCTGTCCTATTCCGTTAAGGGCTCCATCCTCTTCTCTTCAATTATTTATTTATTATTATTATTTTTTTTTTGGCTTCCTCTTCAATTATTTATTCACATCACGTGTTGAAAATGAAAACCATGCCCTGTTAGTTACCGCTACGTTATACCTTTTTACTGGTAGGGTGTGAAGGCTATTATATAAATTTTTTATTTTATTTTTAGAGTCAGTGACTTTTCTTAATTTTAATGTTAGACACATGGCCTACAGTGAGAACTGAAGAAGGCATGTTAAGCAAGAGAGATACCTGGGATTTGCAATCACTGTCATGCAAATTTACCAACCTATTTGATTTCTGATCTAAATTTGGACGCTAGATAAAGTGGTTACGATTTGGCCTCTAATTTTAAAGATGACGTCCATATCATCTCATTATCCATACGATCTTTAGATATTTATTTTTTTATTGACAATAATTTTTAATATTTAACGCAATTGAATTTATAACGCCGGAATCAGCATTTTACCTCAAATTCTGAACGCTGCTTTAGGTGTAAAGAGGCATTACTCTTTTAAGCTAGAAGCTTTAATTTGGATTTTGGCACAGGAACCTCACATAATAATTTTAATAACCAATCTTGACCGTTAATTATCTTCTCTTAAACTGCATCAGGCAAACCTTTTTTAACAGATGAATCAGATTCTTTGGTCCTTTCACATTCACATGCATCATGGCAGAGGTTGTGGAATCTGATAAAAATGGAATGATATAAATAAAACACTTGTTTTCAATCTGTGGGATGTATTGGTTAAGGAATATTTAATATCACTCTTTAAATTCGTTAGAATTAAAAATACAGCTAGCCAAGTTTGCCTAATAGACGGTTGGTCCATATTTCGGGTTAAAATTTAATTGAAGTGGACTAAACGCTACCCCCCCGCCCGATTGGAGATTATCAAAGAGGAAAGGGTGAATGGAAGGGTGAAAATACTAAAACGACCCTAGCTTTAACGGATATTCTTCAGGGATCCGATCCACACACTGATCCAGATAGAGAGTGAGGGCAGGGGGAGAAGGGGGGGAAGGGGGGAGGAGGAGAGAGAAAGAGAGGAAGTTTGCAGCCACCATTTAAGACCATACACATGCGTGCTGAATAAGCCATTTCTCTAATTCACCTTCAATTCTCATCATTCACGCCCACGCACAGCAAGTTCCCTCCTTAACCCTAGATCTTACATTCTTACCCTTCAAGCTCCTTCCTTTGCGTCACCCTAACTCAACAATCTCGCACTCGCAAAATAACTCTATTGCTCCTGTAATTCTGTTCTTCCAACCCCATTGTCAGATCTGAATGATTTTCAAGGCTGTTTACCATCTCAATTTCACAGCTTTTCCTCACCTCCAAACCTGGCTCTTAACCCAGTTCAGCAATCTTGGCTGATCGCTCTCGTTAATTTAAGACTGAAACTGTATACGTTTTCCAGTTGTCTAGTTTTATCCGCCCGAATTTCGCACTTATTTATTGTTGGGGTAGACGTAATTCTGAACATTTTTGCTGCTTTTAAGTTTAATTGTTCTGAATTTTGTGTCTGGTTCTCTCGGATTCACTTGAATTGTTCTAAATTTAGAATATAGGCGCTCCTACTTTGTACAGATCTACTTGTCTTGGGTATGCTTTATACGTGGTTGTAGTGGTTTCTTACTAGTGAGAACTCATGGCAATGCCATCGGGAAATGTGGTAATTCCGGACAAAATGCAGTTTCCAAGCGGTGGCGGCGGTGGGGCTGGCAGTGGAGGCAGCGAGATTCACCAGCATCCCTATCGCCAACAATGGTTTATGGATGAGCGGGATGGATTTATCAATTGGCTGCGCAGCGAATTTGCTGCTGCAAATGCAATTATCGACTCTCTTTGTCACCATTTACGGTCAATTGGTGACCCGGGTGAGTATGACATGGTCATTGGGACCATTCAGCAAAGGCGGTGCAATTGGAATCAGGTGCTTCTTATGCAGCAATACTTTTCGGTGGCGGAAGTGGTATATGCACTCCAGCAAGTAGCATGGAGGAGGCAACAGAGATATCTGGATCCAGTGAAAGTGGGTGCAAAGGAATACAAGAGACCTGGTTCTGCTTATAATAAGCATCAAGGGCAGAGGTTTGAGGCAGTAAAAGAAGGGCATAATTCCAATGTGGAATCTTTCAGTCACGAAGGCAATTCTCTGGTTACTGAAGCCTCTGACAAAGGGGCTCCGCTAGCCGACAAACAACAAGAACATAAATCAGGTGGCAAGTCTGGAAAGATGGATGATAAGAGTTTAGCGTCTTCTGAGGATAAAAAAGGTAATTGATGGGGTTATATCACAACGTAAATCTTGGATCTGGTTGTATGTTTCAGCCTATTGAGTTGATGATTACGTATTTGTGACTGCACCAAGTTGGAATCTGTCTTGCTTGAAATGTGATTTATAATACGGAGATAATGGATGGAGTTTTGATACACTCAGTCATTAGTTTGATGTAATAGTATGTAAAATAATCGAATTGGACTTGTATTTATATTGAATGTCTTTATCATAATTTTGAGTGCAGCACTGTGATTCAAGATATTCCTTGTTCAATTCACTTTCTTCTTTTGTCCTTTTCTCCTTTGTTCTTTCAGATGTTAATCTTCTTGATGTAATGGGTATATCAATAATGATAGCTGAACTTGATGGCTACTTTTCTGGATCGTGTATTGGAGATTATCTGATCATTTTACGACTGTGTAAAAATGTAGCTAAATAGCAGGTACTGATGTGGACTGGATTACAGAGGAAAGTGAGGAATATAGTATAGTAAATATTAGGGGAAATACGAGGTGAAGTACAAAAGCCAGTAGTAATATGTGATCGTACAGGATTTTATGGTAAAATAAAAAGCAATTCATGGTCGATCTCCTGCTTGTTTCCTTTGAAGCACTTGGATTCACCATCCTCCCTTTTTGACTAACCAGAAATAGTATCACATTTAGTAGCTTCTGACCTGACCTTATGAATATATTTTACAGAGATTAATGTAGCACTCTTGTATTTCACTGTGGGAGAGTTGACTATTTTGCATATGTGGTTTTAGCAGATGCTATAACAAAGCTTCAAAATGATGGAAGCTTGAAAAGCTCAGGGCATTCTATGGGATCTTTTTCTAACTCAGAATCTGAAGATGTGGCTGTAAATGATGGAGTTATTTCAGATTCTAAAGGTTTTCTTACTTCTGACTATGATTGAAGAGAAAGTATCTTGTCATTTTGTTTCACTTCAAGGAAAGAAAGCCCGGCCATGCTAATTGTGTGCATGAATTTCATAAACTGTACATCTGCTCCCTGCTTTCTGTTTGTCTCATGAATAGGATGTAACTGCAAATTTGCATAATGACAAAAACTTTACATACTTTCTTTCTCAACCATACTTAGAGTCACATAGTCTTGTTGGATCATTGTTAGCGCTTATATACTCAATATTTTAGTATATAGATTCTTTTAAAAGGCATTTTTAACACACGTTTCTTTATAACTTAAAAAGTTCATTTTGTTTCCAGAGGATGACCCACATTTTACGCAAAATCATCAGAACCAAGCAAAGACTTTTGTTTGCAATGAGATGTTTGATGGGAAGACGGTATTACTCTTCTAAATGTTTCTATTTTTTTCTTCTTCAACTTTTTATATTTGACTTGTAAGGTGCGCACATTTTTCATTTTTAGGTGAATGTGGTTGATGGGCTGAAATTGTATGAAGATTTGTGCGATGGCAATGAAGTCTCAAAACTTGTTTCACTCGTAAATGAGCTGAGGGCTGCTGGAAAAAGAGGACAATATCAGGGTAAGTGTTTTCTGTTCTAAGCTATCCGTGAATGTTTATATTTTTGCCATTTGTGTCCTGTAGTGTGTCTTGTGATGGAATATACTATCAAAGGGCCCTGAAATCAGTGTGCTATTCAGAAGGTTGCCTAAGAAGAACCTTTTAAATTCTTTCCCTCTTTGGATGAAACAAAACTTTATGGAAACGACAATTTCCTAAGCAGGTATAAAAATCTATCAAATAAAAGGATCTTTTTAATTATTCTGATCTGGAAGTTTCACTACTACTCTCTTGGTTATGGAAATGCATGGGTCTTTGCTTAAAAGCTCAAGCTCTTGGGTTGAAGTAGTTTTTACATGGTATTAAAGTACTTAACACCAAGTGATCAAGAGCTATATCCTCATCACACTTCCATTCTTCCAATTGAATTTTCAGCACGAGGCATGATATCCTTGTGCTTTTTCTGCACTTAAAATTCCAAGGAGTTCTTGTTTGAGGGGGCTTTTTAAAGATTATAATAAACATTTCCATGATTATTACGTTAAAATATGCATTTAAAGAAGTGCCACAGAATGGCCTGGTGTAGTAGGTACTGAGGTGAGGCGTTAAATAGGTCCCATCAGTGAGGTGCCAAAAGGTGAGCACCTTTTGTGCCTTTTCCTTTGTCAAAGGCATGTGCCTTAGTCACATCACGCATGAGAACTAATCAGCTTACGAGTCCAAGCTTAGAAACTATAAAAGACAACCTGAAAAATTCAACCCAACCTTTTATAGAAAGCGAATAGGGTAAAATAATGACTTTCACTTTAAATATTATGTAGGCCATTAGATTCCTAGGGTTTTGTGAACATTCACAAGAAACAGACTGTTAGGGATCACCATAGCACCAACATCCTCTTACAATGTTAAAGCCCATATATACATTGAACATTCATTTACTGGAACAAGTAAACGGAAACTTTCTATAATTAACTATAGAAGGTAGGATTTGAGTTATCTTCTACATAAGCAAAATAGAACCTTATTAAACATATACATTGATGCTCCATCTCATCATATTTTACAGCATCCTGCTAGGAAATCATCTTGTTCTGTTGTCAGCATTTTATGGATTATACATAGATTAGGTTTTGATTCATTACTATCTGTTACCAGCTATTATTTATTTATTGATAAGCAGGAACACAGACATATGTGGTTTCAAAAAGGCCTATGAAAGGTCGTGGAAGGGAGATGATTCAGTTGGGTGTCCCTATTGCTGATGCACCACCAGATGGGGAAAATCTGACAGGAGCCTCCAAAGGCATGTTAACTGATGTGATTTTCTTAGAAAGCTGAATGAGGCTATAATTTACTATTTGTGTGATGTTTTACTGTTATAATAATTATTGATGAAGTTTCAATAATTGAATTTGGCAGATAAAAGAGTAGAATCCATCCCTGCCTTGTTTCAAGATATTATTGAGCGCTTGGTGGCCTCGCAAGTTATGACTGTGAAACCTGATGCTTGCATTGTGGATTTTTATAACGAGGTGGCTTTTTTTGCCCCCTCCTTTTGGGTTTTGTTTTTCATGAAATTTTTATATGGAATTTGCTAAAGGTACGTGGCAATTGTCTGTAGGGTGATCACTCGCAGCCTTACAATTGGCCTCCTTGGTTTGGAAGGCCTGTTCACATGCTTTTCCTGACGGAATGTGACATTACATTTGGGAGAGTTATTGCCTCAGATCACCCCGGGGATTATAGAGGCACTTTCAAGCTTTCTCTCGTACCTGGGTAATGTTTGACAACCTGGTTGTTTTTTTGTTGCTTATATATAGGTACTGCATGGTTTGATTTAGTTGAGTTCATAGTGATTGAGTAGATGTATTCAGATGAAAGTTACTTGCATTGAGATCTTGGGAAACACCATCATGAAGATTTGCATTCATAGGATATGTACTTCTCTCCTTTGTTATTATGTTTTGTGATGGAAAATAATTCATATACCATCTTCATGCTTGGATATTCACATGAGAGTTCACAAGTGATCATGAGTTTTCTTGCTATCCTGGCTTGTGATAGTTATTATTGTGCCATCTGGATTAGAAGCCTTTCAGTTGTTCCTTATTTGAGTGAGTGACTACAAATACATTGCTTATGGCTATTCTGGTTGGAAACAGGGATAGCCATGCTTAGAATTCATTGTGGGTTGCAAGCTTTGATATGTTTTCCTTTATTTTGAGATTAATCTTTTATGATCTTGATTATATGCTGGATAACTGATGTAAATCTTACTTTGGCAACTGTAGGTCCCTTCTGGCAGTGCAAGGGAAATCTGCTGATTTTGCTCGACATGCCCTTCCCTCTATTCGTAAACAACGCATACTTGTTACTTTCACCAAGTCCCAACCAAAAAAATCATTACCTGGTGATGCTCAACGTCTTGCTCCATCTGCCGCATCATCCCATTGGGGTCCACCACCCAGCAGATCTCCCAATCATATACGTCATCATTTAGGCCCCAAGCATTATGCGCCAGCTCCAACTACTGGAGTATTGCCAGCCCCACCCATTCGTGCACAAATCCCCCCTCCGAATGGCATACAGCCATTGTTTGTGCCTGCGCCAGTTGCACCTCCCATGCCATTTCCTGCACCAGTGCCTATCCCACCGGGTTCTACTGGATGGACAGGAGCTCCTCCAAGGCATCCTCCTCCCCGAATTCCTGTTCCTGGCACTGGAGTCTTCCTCCCTCCACCAGGTTCGGGCAATTCGTCTCAAGCATTATCGACCCCCTTGACTGAAATGAACTCTGGTGTAGAGAATGCAACCCTACCAGAAGAAGAAAACGGGAAGTCTAATCATAACAATGCGATTGCTTCCCCAACAGCAACAGCGGATGGACAGATGCAAAGACAAGAATGCAATGAAAATGGAACGGTGGGTGAAACTGAAGGTGGGCAGGTTGTTGAGAAAGAGCAGGAAAGCAATGACAAAGTTGTGGTAAGCCATTTGCCTGGACCTGGTTAGAGGTAAACAGGGAGGGAGGGTGGGAGGGAGAGGGAGAGATAGGAAGGAAAAAGCTTATCAAAGGAAAGGGGTAGGCTGCGAACTTACTATGAGTTTAAAGCAAATGTAAAGAGCGGCAACATTCAAGGTATCATCACCATACGGCGGAGAACAAGGGAAGGAGGAAGAACATTTTGGTTCTCTTCCAAATCCTTGTATGCTCCCCGTGCTTTTTTGTTGTCTTATTATATCAACTCTAACAGCAAGGGAAACGCCATTAATTCTCATGTTGACTTTTTCTACGTTTAAAATTTTCTCAGCCATTTTTGCTTTTAATGTCTTGCCCCCCATTACATTCTCTTCAACCTGTAGGTATTTGTAGCTCAACACTTATTTTTTTTTGGGTGAAGATTTGTGGCTTCTCTCTGTGATTGCGACAAAGTGCAGTTTCAGGACCATTTTATGGACGGCCTTGCTCTCTAAGATGTCCAGATGCTTTGAGATTTTCTCTAATGATTTAATTGGTTAGTAGAGGATTTCGAAGTGCATCTAACGGTAAAAGTTTAAACTTTTTGGTGGGTAAATCTAAATAAAGAATTTACCAAAATGTTAATGGAAAACCTATGCCTATGCGCCTTGGAAAACCATTCAGCCAATTAGCTTCTTGATCTGAATTCTTTGTGCTTGGAAAATCTAAAATTTGCAACAAATCCCACAGGACTATAATGTCATTCTCTCAGAGAAATAAAATCTTAGCTATATTTTGAAGGAAAAAAAACTTAAAAGGTTATATTTATCAGACTATAGGGTAAAAAATTTTTAAATCCAGAATTTTTTTTGAATTTAATTTCTTGCATTATTATTCTTAATTTTTAAATAGAATATTTCTTAATTTAACCTCTCATTTAAGTATCACTTAAACATGGTTTATAGATATAAACAAATAAGTAAAAAACACCAAGGGTTTAGATCTGAATATTAAAATAATGGGTTAAAGGTCAATTCAAAATCACCTTAGGTTAAACGGGTTAAAAATGAAAAAAAAAATAGAAATACTTTAAATTCTCAATTTTTTATCGTACAATTTAAATATTAAATATCAATTCAATATTTTAAATCATTGGTATAATAATAATATATTTATCAAATACTCTTTACAATTTCTTTATTATATTGACATCAGAGTATTAATCTTAAATCTATCATTTATTAATATCAGAATTAATAATAACTAAATATTTTTTTAGCAAAAATATTAGAAATAGATAGATAATAACAAAATATTCTTACCTACAATCATATAATAGTCATCAACATAAAAACAACATTAAAAAAATGCATTACAGTATTGTTTTGAATGCCAATTTTTTTAAATGCAAGCAAGGAACTCACCTAATTAACCAATTTGCACCGAGTTACCTCGGATTGTCATGACCCCGATCATCAATGTACGCGAGTTGGTTACATAGATGGCTTGTTGTGTTTTAGATTGTCCTGTTGAGGTTTGATAACTATGATAAACACTTTTGCATTCAAAAAAATCAACCCTTAATAAATATGATATTTTTTGGGTGCTGATAGTGAATAAGTACATATATGTAGAATCAAAAAATTACGGTACGAAAAATTTTACTTTTGATAACTCCATTTTTTTTTTAAAAAAAAAAACTTACTCTATTGATTTCTGTTCACTGTATTCTTTCGTTAGTTAAAACGGTGACGCTTTTCCCCCTTCTTCCTTTTCGGGCCTGGATGCTCTGTATCTCACTTTTCCAAGTTTTTTTAACACTTTTTTTTCTTTGCCCACACCAAATTTTTCGTCACCGCAGTGCATAAATAAACGCCAAGCAGGTTTTCACCACCTTGAAAAAACGGAAACAGAAGAAGAAAAGCTAAGCAGGATCCACTTGCTGAGCACCGAGACTGGTTTGCGCGCGAGTGTGAACTCTTATGGCAGACCTTGAACACCCACGTTTGATCATCTCCAAATTTCTCTCCATTGATGAATGCAAGGTCTCTCTCCTTAAATATCTGCCCTTCACCTTTTCATCCTTCCAATTACTTGTTCTTCTTCTGTTGATTTTATGGGTGGTTTTTTTATCTCTCTCTAGGAGCTGGAATTCATCCACAAGAGTTGCAGCACTGTCGGCTATAGGCCAAATGTTTTCTCAACTACTCTTTCCCATCTGATTGCTACCAATTCGTCTCACTTGATCATTCCTTTCATACCTATTCGCGGTAATTTTTGTTTTTTATAACTCCGTATAGTTGATCCTCCCATTACCCTCTTGTTTTAAGTTCTCTATTATCCTTCCCATCTCGCTTTCTGGGTTTTTATAATTGTATGTCGAGCTCTCGATTATGGTGACCGCTGTTTCATTATTCTTCTGCTCTTGAGAAATTCGTGAAGATAAAATACATATATAACGTGTAGCCAAGAGCTGGTAATAAAATATGCTTGCTTTTATTAATTAGCCAAGAGCATGCATGTTTCTTTAGCCATTAAAAGCAGAAGTATAAATAAAACCCCCAAAGGTTTCACGATTCGGAATTTACTTGATGTCCTTGAAATTTGCTGCAAGAAATGTATGTTTCCTGTTTGTTCTGAGTCTAATATGATGCTTTTTAAGTCTGATTTATTTATTTATTGACTTTTATGACAGAAAGGTTGAAAGATAAGCTAGAGGAGTATTTTGGATGTGAGTATGAACTTTTTATTGAATTCACAGGTTTAATCAGGTTAGTTAGCTTGCTAAAATAGCATGAATTAGGTAGTTTGGTGCCTTCTCTTGTTGCTACGAAACTGACAATGGCACTTCCTCCATTCTATTAATTCCAGATGCATGCATGTAACCCTAACTTATGCATATTTACACTATTTTAACTCCAACGTGGTGTAGTGATTAATGTTTCCAATTTCCCAATGTAATATGAGCTTCTTGTAAAATATTGTTCTTTGATCACGTCTGTTAATTTGCCCGATAATGCTATATGAATGAACCAGCTGGACCAAAGGATCGAGTATTGGTTGGCATAGTGATGATAACAGGCCCTACCTCAAACAACGTGACTATGCAGTGAGTGTGCAGCAAGTACTCCAATTTTGTTCACTTTTGAAGTAAATTCTATTTGTCCAATTTACTCTGAATGATAGCTTTTGTCTGTTGGCAATGCCTTGAAAGGCAGTGTGCTACTTAAATAGTTATGGGACAGATTTCAGCGGTGGGCTCTTCCATTTCCAGGATGGCGAACCAACATCAATTATGCCCATGGCTGGAGTGGGTGAAATCCTTTTGTGTTTTCTTGTGAAATTTTATTTGCTTCTCACTTTTAATTTTCTCAATAGCTACATAAATTAATGATTGAATTAACTGTTGATTACATCTTAATATTATAATTCGAATGATAAACAAGTCTTTCTCTTATTTGATTTTTCTTCAACCATAGAATGATGAATTTGCTAACCTTATTTTTGGGTTCTTAGGATGTTGTTATGTACACAGCTGATAATCGCAACATTCATTCTGTTGATGAGGTAGAGGACAATAACTCCCTTATCATAAACCTACCAATACATGTAATTAGCTTTATTACTTCCCATGCCAATTTTTAATAAGGTCCAGATCTCCCTGGCTCTCCTGCCCACGAGGGAAAATGGAAGAGAAATAAAAGGAAAGAGAATAAAAAGAGCAGCAAATATTTTCTCATGGAGGAGGCTCACACATGATTGGACTTGTACAATCTCACCACTTGCGTACCAAAATTTTCAATTAATAGTTCATCATGATTAATGTATTCCCAGCAAGAAGAGTGATTATATGCATGCTTTAAGCCAAATTATGTTCAATTAATTGTTTTATTTTTTAAATTGGTATGAAGTTCAATTATTATTTTGACACATGTTAGCACTTATTTTAATACTTTCCTTGAGCTTTAATCCATGTTTACCCCCGTATTTGGTCCTTTATATAAATGAAATGTTCAGAACAGCATCGACTATGTCATTGGAGCCTCACAATCTCTTGCATTCTTAGGCATTTCTTTTTATATTCAAATGGGTGACAAACTTTGATATGGTGATGGTTTGAAAACCATGCTGATTGAATATAAGAGTATTGAACTTTCAGACTACGGTTTTTAAAAATTAACGAGTTATTGTTACTTTCACATTTTGATTCTCTGGGTTACACCGTAGTGGTGATCATCTTTGCATATAGGATGTATAAAAATGCATTCTGATTGAAGTTGTCTTTTACAGATCATTGGTGGAGAAAGGCTTACGCTCACTTTATGGTTCAGTCGTGATGGTTCTCATGATGAGGATGCAAAGCTCATTTCTCTTCTTTCACAGAACCTATTACATGATAAAATGGCTGATTCCAGCCCACCCTTGCCTGCATCCAGTGATATGTACTGGTTTTCAGTTGAACAAGCTCCCAATCAACGGTTGGGTTTCAATATATGTTGGGCGAGACTGCAAGTTCTTGGATATGACATATGCCTTTCCCAAGACGTTGACTGTGATTCTGATGTCTCAGAATTTTTGATCAAGCCAGTACAATTAGTGAGAGGAAGTGAGATGTTAGAGCAGGAATTTGTCAACATCTTGCATGTGCTTCAGGTACTTAATTTAATCGGGCATATTTTCACACGTTTGTTAATATTGACTGAAATATACAACAAATGGACAGAAGTGACGATGGATTTGGTCTTCTTACTCACCTGCTAAAATAAGGAATACACTATATATATAATCCACTACTAGTTTTCATATAGTGCTGGGTGAAACTAATAGTTTGCCAAAATGGAGAATCCCTCCCGTTGAGTGATAGCTTGCTCATATTTATTGATGAGAAAATAGTAAGTTGTATTAGAAGTACTCTGATTTCAGTTCTTCTGCTGTAACAGGTTGTCCATTTCTATGTTTGGAAAGCATGTACCTTGCAAACTAGGGAAGTGACTATAGACAACAAGGTAACAAAACTGTCGGAAATGCAAAAGCAGAAAATCGCTGGCCTTAACTCTGTAGTTCTAAACGATCCTGGATTGGTGGCAAGGGTTTTCTGTCGCGTTCCTTTTGAAGAGAGTGTATGCATTCAGTCCGACTGGAAAGGAATTGTGGCTGCAGTTAACGCATGGGAGGATTACACCTCCACCTTAATCAAACAAATTCATTTGCAGTTACCTTACTGGAAAGCTCACCAATCCATGTATAACATGCCAGTAGGTGAATAGTGTTCATTATTTTTCCCTCTTTTGGGGGTGAATGGATGTTAGATGTAGAATGCTAATGCTAACTATCTGAGCTGAATGTGTAATTTATCTGTTTCTCTTATTTTACTTTGATTTTTTTTTTTTTCTTTTTTGTGTGGCTAGCCAGACCTGCTCCTGTAGTATTAACTGATTAACAGGAGTTTAAAGATAAATCAGAGTTGATGACACCTAAACACAGAATAAGGGTGAAATTATTTAGTAAGCAGTTAGCTGGCTGGCTGGGGAAATTTACTTTGATTCATCAAATTCTGATTTTAGTTGTGGGCTTCCTCAGCGTTGAAACGTTATACTTTATATAGCAGTTTGTTGGCTTCTCAGTCTAACTTAATATTACTCTAGTAATTTTATGCTGAAAAAAATTACTTCACGTGGAAGCATCTCTCTATATTGAAAGGTTTTGTTTGTTTTACGGGGAGAGATTTGGAGAAGTTTATTATAAGATGAAGAAGGCAGCTAGCTCAAAAAATTATCTCACTAGATTATATTAATTATTAATTTAAATAAAATAAAATGTGGTGGATATCACTTGACTCATGGGGTGCCACATCACAACTACTAAAAGCTCATAACACTTCCCAATAATCATCTCTCTCTCTTTTGCCTTCTGCCATGAATTGTATGCTTCATGAACAGTGAAATTTCTAAGCTGATGGGTTAAGGTTTTTGGAGATGGTCCATTTGTGTAAGACGTTGCCAAAAACATCGTAGAATACGAGGTGTGCGTTGCTTTGGGTGATTCGGAGGGACAAGAATCCTTGACCATCATAATAGAGCTTCAACTCCTCAGGGTTCCATGGCTTTACATCTCCCCTCCATGCTTTTGATCCCCCTCCACTCGTCAAGTATTGAATCCCACTGCATTCACACACGCGCGCGCACACATTAAGGTTTGAGTTTCAGAGAACAATGATTGAGATAATGTTGTAGTCACCTGTCGCACTCACCTTTCTGAGTCAATTATATGCTCCAGGCAGTGGTCATGTCCATTTATGTACGCATCAACATCATTTGCCTACACAATCATAAAAGGACAGTATGAGAATGATTCTTTCCCTTTAGAGTTTTTATGAATTTGAACTCTCTGAATTCCTTAAAGAACAGCAGTCAACATGAGTAGGAAATTAAAGATGAACTATGGAGTCTGTATCAAATTCTAAAAAGAAATATAGTCAAATTATATATGCTTGCAGGATAATTAAAATCTGATTAAATTTACCTCAAGGATGGGGACAAGCTGAGCCTCAAGTTCTTGTGTATTTCCATGATGGCCAGCAGTTTTGATTGTATGATGACCAATCACCAGCTTCCATGGAGCCTTAGAGTTCTTCAGAGCTGAATCCACCTCCTACAGGAAAAAACCCCTCAATCGTAATCAGCTACTTCCTGCTATAACTTGTATTTCATTTCTTAACGTGACGAGAGAATTTCGGAATTTGGATGAACCTTCAAGAGATTAGAAAGGTACGCTTGGCGAGGAAGCACGCCACTCCAGTCATAAGTATGTTCTCCCGGATCTGTAAAGTAGTCATCTTCAAACGGAGTTGTGTCCACGAAGAAAAAATCCACAATTTCTGTAAAATCCAAAAATGAACACATTACAAAAATGTTTTGGGGATAATTACTTCATTCTATATATAAGACAAGTGTTGTTACCTGCATTGAGTATGAAAGACCTCATGCAAATCCATCTGCTGTCTTTGTGTCTGAGAATGGGACTTAATTGTGCCTCAACGTCACCCCTATAGTCATGGTTTCCCAGAACTGCAAAAAGGAAGTCAACGAAACTTGTTGAGGAAATTAATGATGCTTCGTGTAGAATAATGAAATACTAGCTAGTCCTGTATGATAAGATATATACCAGAGTACCAAGGTTTGTTCAAGCTTGGAGCAGTGTAGATGTTGACAAATGAGTCATAGAAGGCAGAATCGTCCACTCCTTTCAGGCCATCTTCGTAGAAGTTATCCCCAGTCGATATCACAAAATCTATGTCCAGTCTCTCCCCCACCATTCCCATCTAAACAAACACGCACAACATTTAATAACATGTTCAGGAACAGATTTTAGAAGCACTTTTGTGTAAGTGGAGATAAAAATTCTCTCATATAGTTACCTCGGATTATGTACAAGCACTTTTCAAAAGCTATTTCTAAACATATTCTAAATCAATTTCACTGCAAAGTCACTTTTCAATTAATCATATCACTACTCCCTCACTTCTTTAACACAATAGAGTTGGGTGAGGAGTTCACTTTGATCTTGAACATAAAACCTCAATCTACTTCATATTCTAAATTTATAATTTTTTATCTAAAGTATTTCTATTGATTGCACATATTACATTAATGAGTAATTTCAATGCACATTATTAATAAAAGTGTTTTAGAGAAACCAACACCCATTTATTGAAAATAGTTAACTTAACTAGTTTTCTTTAATATTTACAAATGAGTTCTATAAAGCATATGTAGTACCCGTGTCACATGCCATCTCATCTCACGATTGGGCATGAGAAATATGAAAAATCTCACGTACTGATCTTTTATAGAGATGGAGATATTTACAGCGGATTTGTTAGGTGCCTTGCGTTAATTTGCTTCAATAATATAATTTCATGTGTGTGGGTGTTCTCATAGGGTATAGAGTAGCGGTTTGGGAAATTATTTATGGGTCCACCGATATTGCAATTAGTTTCGTGGTCATCAACATGGTTACGTGTTAATCCAAATTTTTGAATGAAGCCATGGAATTCATCTAAAATAATTTAGAATTCATTGTACACGTCGAAAGATATAAATTAAAGATCAGAAATTAAGGAATAATGAAGAATGAGTGAATTAAAGCAAGAAAAAGACTCGTGTGTAGAATATGCTGAGAAGTATATCCTTATTCATATCCATCCGCATAATATATATATATATATATGCATGCTTCCGGATATCTCTTCCTACCATAATTAAAGTAAGCACCTTCCGATCCACATCAGTGCTTCTTAGTTACTTACTTCGCACATCATCAATCTATATGCCTCCTGACTCATTGCTTAATACTTGACATCAATCCTTATTTTACATTAATTGAATCACCATACTAATAAAGGTTAGTTTAATTGGTAAAATAGCAAATCTTATTCCACAAAAATGTATGTTTGAGCCTCCATTGATGTGAAAATTCTGTTAATGAGTAATTTGTAAATATCTCCTTTTAAAGGGCCTTTTGAGTTCTAAACCCATTTTGATATTGGCTGGCAAGTCATTAGAACCTAATTAACTCACCCAATTTTTCACCGGAAAAAAAAACCTACAAAGATGGCTACCATCTCCTTGATTTTTTCATACATTATGCCAACCTTTAACTTTTATTTAGACCTTGTTTTACCCTTACCACCTAAGTCCGCCTTGAGTAGTTATAAAATTTTTCTCTTTTCATTTTCGGAATCTTAATCTGTAACATTATTTGTAAGGAACAGACACAGAGGCCTAATGAAAGAGCAACATAAAGGTGAATATAATTCAATTTCCAAAACGAAATGCTTCAAAATATTGAAGTTTTTGGTGAGAATGACTAAATGAATATGTAATAATAATAAGATTTAAAAATAAAACAAGCAAAACTCACGATGTATCTAAATTTCAACAGAAAAGACAGAAATATCGGTTGAAGGACTTGTATAATGGTAAGCAAATGTATACTTTATATAACATGAACATCTGTATAGCCTTCTCCAGTTGAGCTTTTGGAATATTCCCAAGTACGCTTTCAAAGGTGGCTTTGCGTGAAAGAATAGTTGGATTAATAGATTAGACAGCCCACCGGTAGCATTAATCAAGTGGTGGCGCATATAAATAAATATAATACATACAGCACTCATCAATAAAGTACCTTTTACCATATTATATTTTCTTAAAACATCAAAAATCTAAAACAATGTTTTCAGGGAGGAACAGTTCTTAATAACTGTACGTAATAGACATTAATTAATTCACCGTAATAGCAAGAAGATATTATATCAACAAGAAAAAGTTATGTTTTATTTCACGCTGATATTATAAAATCTTTCTTTATAAAAAGATTATAAAATGTTTTGCTCATGTACCTTTTGAAATGGTCAGAAATTAAACCCATAATTTTGATTCTGATCAACTCATAATATTGTGCATATTTGCCATCGTGCTATAAAATCATATTCTCACAGGCTAAAATAAAACATTTTTTACATACTTATCTTATAAATCGTAAATCACATTGAAAAAACAGTTTCTATGATTAATACATACAGGAATGTGATTTTAATATTTTCAAAGCATATTTATGATGTTTTAGGAACTCTATACCATTATATTTTACATATGATTTTATTCTTATTTAATTTAGAGAGTATTTTTGTATGTTGTTTTAA
>QFDD01004149.1:0-15472 GCA_006871305.1 Vachellia collinsii | reverse complement strand
TTTTTCAATAATTTTGAAAAATCATAACTTATTCCATAAAATTCCAAATACAATAATTTAAGCTTCTATGTGAAACTCTCTATATATTCTTTCAATGAATATTACTATTCACTAAATATAGTCTATCAATATTCCTAAATAAATGCTCAAAAGTTGCAGCTTGTTAAGCAACTTTTCATATTTTCCATATTTTAGAACCAAACCTTATTGGTTAGCAACTTGTAACTTATCCAAATAATGCATCTTAGTACTCATTTTAAAACTTATGAGTATACCAAATTTCATAGTCAACCAAGACTATTTGAGCTGTTAAAAGTTCACTCAAATTCTTTAATATTGACACATCCACC
The DNA here is from genome assembly GCA_006871305.1 of Vachellia collinsii. Lineage (NCBI taxonomy): Eukaryota > Viridiplantae > Streptophyta > Magnoliopsida > Fabales > Fabaceae > Vachellia > Vachellia collinsii. Next base: position 15,122 of record QFDD01004149.1, on the reverse strand, counting down.
ATTTGACATATTTGTACATACCCATATGCACAAAAATTATCTTTAATGTCCCATAGACATTTTACAACCTTGCTAATAACAACTACTTAGCACCTTTAGTTTTTCTATAAACAACAGCTTCCAATAATTTTTGCATGTATATATACTAAATTCTAAACTTTCAAAATACACATATATATACGCAGATACATATGCATGTACCTATATAACTCACAGGAATAAACCAATATTTATAGTTACCAACTTCCAAACCATTTAAAATTATCTATTAAAATTCCTCTACATTACTGTAGTCTTATATTATCAAAACTCAAAACTTCTCAAAATACTAACCTTAAAAATTTCCTCTAATCATACTAAAATTACTACCATTAGGAAGATAAAAATATATAGAACAACTTTCATGAAGGAAGTTTGCTGAAAAGAAGGGATTTTAGTTATCTAAATTATCCCAAAATATTGGAATCAGGAATAATTTCCACCTTCTCTCTTCCTTCTCTCCTCCTTCACGACTCTGCAAAGATTGCAGAGAAGGAGAGAATGCATGGTTTATATAAACCGTGCGTCTTCCCTTCCTTCATCTTTCCCTTTCTCCTTTCTCCTTTTCCTTCTTTTCCTCTTTCTTTTCCTTCTTTTCCTCCTCCTTTTCCTCCACTTGTCCCCCGTTGTTGCCTCTTTCTCTCTTTTTTTTTCTCTTCTATTCTTGCCGACACTCCTCTTCCTCTCTCTCTTTTTTTTGACTTATCTTGCTCCTTTCCTCTCCGTGACTCCTCCACCATAATTATATAATATAATAATATATATTATTTTATTTATTTTTAACTATTCATTTTTTTTTTTACTTTCCTTTTCTTTTGTATTTGCCTTTCCTTTTCCAATAAGCACAAAATACTATAAGATACTTCAATAAGTAACTTTCCCTGAAATTTGATCCTTTAATATATAGAATGATTTTTCTAATAAAGTTTTGGACTCTATACTTATTTTTCTCAAATTTTCTTAAAAAATAAAATTATTCCCTTAAACAACTTTTGTCCCAAAATTTTATTCATAATTATCCAAAATATTGTATTTGGCTTCCCAAAGCATGATTTATATTTTATATCAAATAAGTAAAATTTTGGGATGTTACAATTGGCACCATTCAAATCTAAAAAAATTAGAAAACTATTTAAACATAAAGCAAAAGTCTGCTACCTAAACATAGGAAACTAAGACAAGATCTTCTAGAAGTATTTTGGACTAAATACCCTTATTCAAAGGAAATAAAAAGGGAAACTTTTTAAAAACAAAATTATATCAAAATTAATACATAATGACGGCTTCTAGATGCCTTTTGATTCCTTTTGGATGTCACGTATGCTTCTCCTCCAATACACATGCTTGTCACATGGTATTTTAAGTGAATCCTTCAATCTGAACTACACATAAGCCTTTTACATCATCTTGGGCTTCTTCCATGCTTATATTACACTAATTTCATGGATCTTCATGCTTTCCTACAAGCTCAAGCTTTCATGGCTCATGAAAATGAGTATATGGGCCTAAATACGCATGGTTAAAGTCCGGTTAATACCCTCAACATATATACTAACATCATGATAAAGCTAATTGAATTCCAAATGCTATTTTTTGAGTTTTAATGATCGAATCAGACTCTCCTTACATTACATGGGTATTATGATTGACATGTATGATGTCACCTTCACTACCACGTAAGATGCTATGTAAGAGCCATTTGTACCTCTATCAAAGACTCCAACATGACTTTAATTATGCTAACATGTCATTTATCAATATGAACTTGTCAACAAGATAGAATATACAGAGGGTATTGACTAACATAGACTCTTGCTTTTAATTAGGATATCATTTGATACTGATATATATATATATTGTTTAAACTTGTGGTGGACGTACGTATGTACAGATGGTAAGGTAGTGAAATGCAAGGAGAGGATTGAAGTATATGATGAGGCAAAAAAAATAATCAAATTCGACCTGTTTGAAGGAGACGTTATGGAGCAATTCAAGAGTTTCAAGATGACTCTCAAAGTCTCAGACAAGGTTGCTAAGTGGATTATTGAGTATGAGAAGCTGAATGAGGCAATCCCAGACCCAAAAGGCTACTTGGACTATGCTACTAACATCACCGAAGATGCCGATGCTCATCTTCTCAAGGCATAGAGAGAAATTGAACGCTGAGTGTGAACTCTAACTATATGTATTTTATGATTATGGGAGTTCTTTTAGTATTGTGTGCTTATCAATAATGGATCTTGTAATGTAATGAAGAGTATATAGTTGAGTGGTGTTATATATGATGAGTAGTTTGATGATCTCTTGTTCGTTGTATCTTGTTGAATAAAATGAAATTTGTATGTAATTGAGAAGTGATTTGTTGTCTAAAGCATATGGTTAGCTTCGTTCTAACTTGGCCTGTTTGAAAATAATCCTTTTAAGGAGAAATACTTATATACTCTTAGAATGTCACGTCATCCATACTCTATCTAATGAAAATATTATAAATGTTCTCTATTGTAGATCCATATATCATAAATTCTTCCCAATTATCTCTCCTCTTCCAAAAGCCATGGTAATAGATATTTATTTTGGAAGAAGAGAAATAATTAGGATATATTTATAAGATATGAGATCCACAATAAAGAACATTTGAAACATTTTTATTGAACAGAGTATGAATGAAATGGTACTATAGAAGTATGCAGGTATTTATATCCTTTTAAGAGTTGGCATCTTGTTGTACGATTAGCTATGATTTGAAAGGAAAAATGTTGTTGGGCGCTATGACCACGTAATAATGGGACCCAAACAAAAATACTCCAAAATAATTAGTTGATGCTTATTTTTAAAGCACTGAGAGCCACATAATTTTGAGAAAATTGGTGATATATTGTTTTAATGATAATAAATGTGTTTCTACAGGAATTATGAATCAATTTCCAAATATTTGAAAATAGTATATCATGTTTTTCGAGTTCAATCTTTCATGCTTGAGTACTGGATTTTAAAAATGAACTGTTTTGCATAACACTCTCAAGAGTACTTGAGTATTGATGAAAATATTAAGAATATTCGAGTATCATTCTAGAAAAGTTAGCTTTAAAAGTCAACACTTTCGATCATACTCTAATTTTGATGAGAGTATTGGCAATATTCAAGGAGTGACTCTCAATACTGACAAATCATTAAAAAAAATTAGTTTTCAAAACACAACACTTCCAAGTACACTCGAGTATTCATGGAAGTATTGGTAGTACTTGAGTATTACATCTCACTACTCGAGTATCGTTGTTCTAGAGCAATTTGTGAACTGAAACACTTTCACACAAATTTAAGTATTAATAATACTCAAATATTATATGACAATACTTGAGTATTGAGATGAAAATTTCTTTTCAAAACATAATATTTTCAAAAATACTTGAAAATCAACGATAAGTGTTCATCTTAATACTTCAAGAACTCACAGCACTCAAGTATAGCTAAACAAAACTCGAGTATTGAGAGTGAATGAAGATGATCAGTAGAGAAAAGCCTATCAAAACTCGAGTACCATAACAAGTACTCAAATATTGACAACACTTTTGGATTACTCGAGAATTATTAGAAGTATTAGTATTAAAATGCTTTACAAACACTCGAGTATGTTATTTGCAACTTATCTAAATATTTTCTTCAATACTCAAAAATTAATAAAAGTGTTCATAGTTTTTATAATAAAACTTCTTATAAAAACTTGAGTATACTTGGAAGTATTATGAACACTCGAATTCCCTCTTCAAAACTTGAATTCAATTCTTTATCATTTAGTTGAGTTTTTATTGAGATATTTTGCCAACAACACTCAAGTATTATCAAACCTACTCGAGCACTCACTTTAACTGACAGTATCTCAGTATGTCAAAAGCTCCAACTTTATTCATAATATTTCCCTTCTTATGCTTCATTTATATTAAATCTTTCCTCCACTCATAAATGCTTCATTTTTTCACTTAGCAACCATAAATGCTTCATTTTTTTTATTTAGCTAGTGTGTGCTGGACAAAATCTTAGGCAACGACCATGCTGCGTGTCAGAAACATTTAATGCACAACATTGAGCAATGAAACTAAGTGTAACGGAAATAAATCTCTCTCTAACGGACATTTATTGCTGTCCAACTATAAATAGAAGAGCATTCAAGACAAAAGAAGATAGAACACCTACCTACAAGTTTGTATTGATCATTCATCTACCTTCTCTATCATACTCTCTCTCTCATACTTAAACTTTAGTGATTAACATTCAATTCTCTTGAGAGAATTCTTTAAAACTATTCAAACCTTTGTGTCTAAGGAGAAACTCAAGATTGAGTGATCTTGAGTAAGGCATTGTGATTACAACGAAAGAAGGGGAGTGAGAATCTTTGTTTTGGGAATTTGAGTGAGACGTCTTGTTGTAAAGGCATGGAGAGCCTGAGATTTTATATAGTGAATTTGCAAATCTCAGAAGTGATCTGAAGACTGAATGTAGGTCATGAGGACCGAACCAATATAAATCATTATGTCAATATCTTTTCTCATTCTCTTTAGTACTATGTCACAGCTTTATTTAGCTTTAAATTTTTAAAAGTTACCAATTCACCTATCTTTTGATCAAATCATATTCTAACAAAAAAATTACACGTGAATAATATAAATTTAGATACGTAAGTGTGTTGCCCAACCACAATGGGATCCTCATTATTATTGCCATTGTTATGGAGCGGTTGAGGACGTGCCCACCAACACCTTCAATTTGGATAGTTTCCCCCCATAACTCACATATCCATTATACCTTTAACAGAAGGTTTAAACTCACAATGTCATATTTAATAAAATTTTAAAAGTGTTTAGTGTCATTTAAATTACATGATTTTAATATCTTAATAATTCTCGAAAAGTATCTTAAGTGCGACGTTAAATAATGAAAATGAATCTCGATACAAGCTTATGTGATGTATGCTCTTATTTTATAATCTAGCAACATATCGTTTGTTAATTTTCTGGGGTATCAGATCACATGTTCAATCCCATACTTATGTCATGTTAAAAGATGCCTATGCAACATATGAACTAGCAATTTAAAATATATTTGAATGATGTATGGGTTACTATTATTATTGTGTGAAAAATCATGAAATTTCAAAGGAAGGTCATATTGTTAGCACATCATCATCGAAAGCTGATGAGAGTAATATCATTGTCTCGTGCATCTCCTTAAACCTCACTGCCTAGATATTGCGTCCTTGCAGTCATACTGTGATCGCATCTTTGAAAAAGAAGAAACTTTGGGGTGGGGGGGGATTTAGGACTCAAAAGTAATAATTTTTTTTATACTATTTTTACATCCACTTTTTTCTGTATCTAAATATAGGGCAAATCTACAAGTTATATCCCGTTGATGGCCGGCTGAGACGAACCTCTCATTTTCCCTTCCCATCATTTTCCTTATTCTTACTTTTCTCACCATATATAAGAGCTTCATTTGAACAGTTTTATACAATTTTTTCCCAATTTTCTTTATTGTAGTATTAAACTATTTATGTCAAAATTTAACAATATAAATCTAATTAATTATTTTTCATTTTATAATGTAATATTTTGATAATGATTTTATAAAAGAGTAAAATACGAACAGTTTAAATAATGATCTAATGGACATAAAAGGGAAGATGGTGAGAATAATTAATAAACGATATATATAAGTTCCTCTCCTAATTGTCACCACATAATAAGGGGAAGTGAAACTCTCCTTTTCTCTTTCCATCATCTTCTCTTCTTTTTTATCTGAAAATTTAGCAAACAATAGTGCCCTTAAATGGGCTCTCTCCTTCTTCTTCTTCTTTACTCTTTTGCCTATAAGATTAACATTTAAATAGTCAGATTTGGTTTTATACAATGCATTTTTATTTTAGTATTACAGACTATTTATGAATTCAATTAATTATCTTTTTATTTTAATAATTTGAAGTTTTTATAACAATTTTATAAGAGGAAAAATCTGAATAGTTTAAATGTTAACCTAGGGTTAATAAAAATGAAGGGAAAAGAAACCCGGGGGGGGGGAAGAGGAGATCGCATTCCCAACCGAAGAGAAATAATCCACAAAAACTGTTTGATGCTGGTAATTAAAGCACCGAGAGCTAGCTGCTGTCGTACGTGCCTCCCATGTCAGAAATTTATCGCTAGATAAAGAATATAAATTCAGATATATTCCATTTTTATCAAAACAATATCTTCATTTGCCTTTTGATTTTTGTCCAAATAAATGTTTAAATAGCATTGATGGTGGCCTTTTGTCACAAATCTAATACATAAGGTGATTGTTTGTTAAAGAGTTGGAATATCACATCATGTAAGTTGAAATAAAATTTCTTTCATATACTTGATTTATCAACTATAAATTATATTGAAAAGTTAGTTTTCACCATTAATCCAAACAAATATCATTCGAGTCCAGTTGAAACTCTGTAAGGCATGCAATTAATTTCTTAAATTAAATTGCAGCTGTGAGCCATGGAGTCTTGTCGTAATCAAATCCTGTGTGGTCATTTAGGAGCGATAAGCGTATGGGACACTCATCATAAATCTTTAGGCCATCTACATTAAATTTGGGCCACCTAAATTATTGGATTTATTTAAACAGTGTAGCTCTCATAGTTTGTCACAATTCACGGTATAAATCACTTTCAAATTCAAATTTTAAATTAAAACTCATAAAAAACTGTGAATGCATTAAATATGTCCTTAATTAAAAAAAAATACTTTTACACCCTATTGATATGGTTTTAAAACGAATGTGAAAAGAATAAATAGTCACATGTAAATATTAATTAGAGAAATAAATTTGGTAAATAAGTGTTTGCTACTATCAAAATTAGTTTGAGTGTTTGGGTTAACTTATTTTAAATGATTTTACGGAGTTTTAAATATATAAGATACGTTTTATCTCGATTTACGTAAAAATAATTTTTTATGTGATTTAAGTTATTTTTAATCATTTTAAAAATATACGTATTAATAAATTTTAGTGATATAAATTTTAGTTTTTATGGAGAAGGAGAAGCTGGGTCTTTCGAAATGGGGAAAGAGAAGAGGAGAGATAAAAAGAAGGGTATTTTCGGTTGTTTAATTATGAGAGGTCACTAATGACACAATCACCCCACAAAAAGGGGGAAAAAAAGCTTTTTCAAAAACATGGTGTGCAACACCTGGTTTTAAATGTGAAAGTGTTTTTGGAAAAATTCACCTGTTTGGCATTTATTTACCAAAATCATGGTTTTGGTTGCCGAAAGTGCACCTTTTTTTTTTGTTGCCAAACACACATTTCTCTTAACATATTTATAAGTCACTAAGGAAAAAAAATAAGTCTTATTAATTATATTTTAAAATTTAATAACTTTTTAACTTTATTTCTGTTTAATATATGCAGTTCCAAAAAAATAAATTTCAGTTCTGTCATAGATTTGCGATTCCGTAATTAAATTTAGAGAGACAAATCGGATTTCCAAGTGAATTTCAATCTCAAATTTCCAAGTGAATTACCGACAAAAAATTCTATTGGTAAATCTTTGACAAATTTCTTCTAAAAGATGACTTATATTAAGGCATGAGTATTGGATTGTCTATATAAGGCAATGAAGTTAGTGTTCCCTTCCCACTCCAGTCCTATATGATAAATCCACGTACGACTTCTTCATACATATATTTTCTGTATCTTGATTCGAATTTGAGATGAGTGTATCGATCATTTGAAGCTATGGCTCTTACTGGCAAATTAGAGGTTGAGGTTGAGACCCAGTCATCTGCTATTGAGGTGTTCCACTTCTTCACTAAGAACCTTCACAATCTTCACAACACCACTGATTCTATCCACTTGGGCGAGCTTCATCAGGCAGATGACTGGCATGCCATTGGATCTGTGAAGAACTGGAGTTTCACTGTTGGTAAGATTCCACGTAATATAATGCTGCATATGTTTGGATTAGTGGGGATTTGGATTTATGCAAGATTCACTATTTGGGTACATAAAAATTTTGTGAATTCAGATCAAATCCAGATCCAAGTAATTTGATTCATTACAATTTCTTTAGAATGTCAAAATATCTAACAATAATTAATATATACGCTAATTTATTATTCTATCCATAATCAATTCTTTGAATCTGTATTGTTAACCAAAAATCTTGCTCATGAACTTTATTGAGTGTTTTACTTAGATCTTTCTCTATCTATCTTTTTTTTAGAAGACTTTATACTTGCACTGGATTTATACTGTCTGATAACTTAGTTTGAAGTTTGACTGAAGAATAAATATTCCTTAATATATGAAGATTGAGTAAATCATTGGAAACTTGTATTCTTGAAATCTAAAAACTGGAATATGAGTAATTAATTATTGTTGTCGTTGTTGTGACTGATTATTCTGAATTTGTGTAAATGGGACCAAACAGATGGTAAGGTGGTGACATGTAAGGAGAGATTTGAAGAGGTTGATGAAGAGCGAAAATATTTTAAAGTGGAATTTTTCGAAGGAGATATTAAGAAAGAATACAAGAGCTTTAAGTTCACCAAGACATTCACAGACAAGAAGGAAGGAGGTGGTGCCATTGTGAAGTTTATCTTATTTTATGAGAAGATGCAAGAGGGAATCCCAGAACCAAAAGGCTACTTAGACTACGTAACTACTGTGATCAAAGATGTTGATGCTTATCTTCTCAATCAAAAGGCAAAATGAACTATATCACAAGTCCAACATCGATAGATCCATATTACGTATGATCCATCAGATTAATGAGTAAACTGAATTAGAGAATAAGGTTGTGCGATGTTGAGTTCACACACACACACATGTTTGTGTGTGTTGTGTGTGATGAACTAAAGAATAAGGTCTTCAGTACTGTTGTTGGTTTCATGCATTGTGGTGCAATCAGATATTTTGAATTAACGCTTTTATCATGGTGTATTTGCATGTTGGTCTTTGAGATGAATAAGTTTAAGTGATATTGAATCTTCAAATGTTGAATTATTTAAGGCCTACACCCATAGATTGCTTTGGCAAAATCAAACACCATTTTCTTTAAACATGACATCTAGCAAATTATAGTACATATTCTCATCAAGTCTTTCATATAAGATTCATTTCGTATGTAATTCAATTTCTTTATTAAAATGGTCATATATTAAATATTGGAGTAGTACAATTTCATGTTGGTAGCTTCCAAACCCCTAATTTTGTTGAAAAATCTTGAATCTTCAAAGGAAAGTAATATGTTATTAGCATATATAATCTTTCCAGGCAATTTCAAATCATCAGTTACTTACTTCTGGAATTATGTGACCAAAGGCATCATCATCATAATAAAAACGTATGATCATAAATATGCTTTGAAATTCTCTTTGAATCTCTCTCTTTCTCTCCACTTTCTCCTCTCCGTTTCCCTTCCCCCGTCCCTGTTCTAGATCAATGGGGCCCAGAGCCTAAATCAACAAAGAAAAGCAACATTACCCAAAAGAATAAGAAGCTAAGCCCAACAATGAGTAAAAATATCATAAAATGTCTTGTGCATTTCTATTGGTTGTATGAAAATAGCCATTCACAGACAATTTAGTCATGTTTCATTTGCTTATGTTGGAAATCAATCGTATGGTTTGCTTGCTATTGCATTCTTTTGTGAATGCTTACCATTGGTCAAGATTTACAAGATGATATTTTATGTCAATCTTACATTATTGTTTGATTTTGTTTAACTAAATCTATAAATTTTCCACGGATATCAAATTATTCCTGCATCTTTAATTAGAGTTTATCCTTTTTTTTTTTTTTTTGCGTTTTCATCGCAAATATTGTGATAAGCAGGGATCATTGGGTAGGGAAACCCACCCCTACATAGCCTAAAGTAACTTCGGCTTTTTTGTGGGCAGGATCGGGCTAGATTAGGCTCTACCCTATCATTCCTTGCCCATATGCAACCCTACTTTAGATCTCCAAGCATCAAAATGTGGTTGGGAGGCTATCGCCACATAATATGTCCCACGAAAATAATTATTTCTAATGTAAGTGTTCTAAGCGTCGTATAATTAACTATAACTATATGATGTTGGGACTTTATCACCACACTTTGATATATCTCTTGAAAATAGTTATTTCTCATTAGCGTTGTTAGTGTCGTATGGTTTATTATGATCTGAACGGAGGAAAAATGGTGTTGGGTGCCTATCCCAACATAATAACAACTCCAATACACGAAATTAATTTCTTCTATTAAATCATTGATTTTAAAATTGATATTTCATTTGTGAGATCGAGTCTTGTCAAAATCAAATTTTAAATGCCCTCATCAAGAGTGATAAACATGGCATACTCATAATAAAATTTTGGATCATCTCACTAGATAAATCAGGTGATTCAAATTCGACCCTTTTTTTTAAAAAAAATTATTTTTTAAATAATTATATATAAAAACTTTAAATGAGCAGCGTCTAAATTAAATTTATTGTTGGATATAATGGGATGCAAACAGATTCACAAAATTATATGATGCGGATGCATTAACGCCACATTACAGAGTACCACCCATTTCGAGAAAATCAGACGTCAATAATAAGATTCTACGTAACATAATGCTATATCAGGGGGGTTTTGGATTTGGATTTACGCCAGATTCATTATTTGGGTACCTGAAAATTTTGTGAATTCATATCAATTCCAGATCCAAGTAATTTGTTTCATTACAATTTCTTTGGAATCTCAACAATAATCTATAGGCTAATTAGCTTGAATCTCAACCATCATTTTTCACTATTACCCAAACATGTGGATACCTCATTTTTATTGGTTATTGGTGTGAATCTTAGGAAAGCCAATACACATCCATTCCAAATGACTGATTTAACTAACTAATTTTCTATATATTCTTAAATTAGTTATCTAGCTTTTACTAAAAGGATTATAAATATACATACATATATATGTATGTATGTATACACACATTTTAAATATTGCTGCAGATATGAAAATCTTGTTGGTTAGTGACATGTAAATACTTCTCTATGTGATCTTTAAACTTGGGGCTGAAGGCTTGCCTTGACTATGATGAATCTATGATATTCAACTAACCTAATTTATATAAATTACAAAAAAAATATGAAATTAACCATAAAATTTGTCACAAAATTACTAACGGAATTTTGGTTTGTCACAAAATAAATTTGTCACGAACATTTTTCAAACGGAATTTCCAATTTTCCATAACTAATTCTATCGAAAATTTAATTTTTTTTGTAAGACACACATAATTACAACTATGCTTCATCATCATAATTACAATTCATCAATTCTTTTATATACTTACTTTGTTATACTCCGTCGGTCCTTCAGGTTCTATATATAAAAGTTAGATAAAGAGTTTACTTTAATATTAAATATAAAATTTCAATAATACTCTGTTGAAATCATTTGTTGAGGGGGTTTTCATTAAAGGATTGTTTCAATATACATGACTCTGGTTCCCCCCTTAATGCGCCTGACTTGACTTGCTGACTATTTCAATTAGGGTTTCTACCTAATTAATATATATATATTTATAAATTAAATTAGGATTTAATCTATTACTGAATATCACATTTATTGCAAGGATTGTTAATTGGAGAACAAGTAGGGAATATATTGGTAATGCTCTAATTTCTTAATATTACGAGTGATTGCAACTTTTTAAAATATTTTTTATCTTTGACCTTATAACAGGGAATGTCTCTCAATCATTCTTTTGCTCAACCATTGAGCTATCAGGCTATCTCTTATTGATTTAGGCTCTAATAGTCTAAATCAGTACATTTTTCTCCTGTCCTCTTTTATTTTCTGATACATCTATTACAAATAATTAACCTATCTATTTTTTAATATTTTTAAATTACATATCTAACTCTTAAATTGTTGTTCACGTACGTCCAGATGGTAAGGTATATTGAAATGCGAGGAGAGAATTGAAGTGCATGGTGAGGAAAACAGCACAATCAAATTCGAACCGTTTGAAGATGTTAAGGAGCAACACAAGAGCTTCAAAATCACTCTCAAACACAAAAAGGCTGCCGTTAGCTTTAGTTTGTTATTTCTCCCTAAGAGGTTTTGTTGCCTTTTTACTTCCGTATTTGCCAATAGTGTGCGCATATCTTGTATCTTTTGCTAATAGTTAATGGAATATCCAGAATTAAAAGGGCCAACGTTAGCCGTGTAAAATTATAAGCATGATCAAACCTATAATGTCTGATTTATAGGGAACTTTAATTTCATGCCACTAGGTTATAAAAATATTAACTGATCTACAAAATCAAAGTTCTATTCTTCTCTAGTTCCCTCCATCACACAATCCAGAATTCGGATTGACTTTGCATTTCAAATGAAGGTCATGCACATACTCCTGTGGACCTTAATATAATTGATATCCATCCTAAATGTAAAACTTTTTTTTCATATATTTATCAATTTTTATCCTAAATTAGTCCTATTGATATTACCTCAACAATAATTAAGTAGGAAGAGGGAAGATTAAGGAAGATGATTAGGGTGTTTAAGGGGATAAACATGTCATATATATATATATATATTAATAAATCAATTGACTTCCTCAATTTACTTAAATTAGTTAATTAAATATTACATTAAATATTAAAGGAATAAAACGGTATGTTACCTAGAAAAAAAAAAAGTTATGCTACCTCCAGTTGGGTTTCTCTCTATATATATAGATATATTGGTCACATTCATCTATATGTAATTTGCTGACAAAACACAATGGTACAAGAATATAAGAATTGTAGCTCTTATCATTTTTACCCCTTATTTACTGTTCGCTTGTTATCATAAAATCTTTTAGTATTTATTTCTTTAAGATTTTGTAGTGATTTTTCCTTACATATTAAAAAGTCGGACCCCATCTTTGCGAGGAGATGCGCTGAATTATATTATTGAGCCTAATTTATGGCAACATAAAAAACAAGGAAAATATGTTCATTTCCCTACTTCAAATCTTTCAACATATCTAACATTATGATTCATTACGCCACAACCAACTCTTATGTGATGTGACATTACAATTAAAAATAAGTGAATTGTTAAGTCACTGTAATCTTATTACATACAATCCTAATCGAGACGTTGTAATACTAAATATGAACAAGTTTCTCAATAAAAATTGGGACCTTAATTCATCAATCATGAGGTACTAAATAACCCATTCTATTAAACTCAACCTCGGCTGAAAATATTTTTTTAAGTATTTTCAATAAAATTGGTTAATTAAGTAGTGTGGGATTCGTTGTTGTCCATTGAAATTGTTGGGAAAATGTTGCTCACATTCCCACCCATGTCTCTCACATGCATTATTCAGCTCATATATTAACCGTTTATTTTTTTTCTGTTTGCCCACAAAACTTCATCTGTTTATTATTATAAGATATTTTTAACTAATTTAAATGAATTTAAAAATGTTTTTTTTGTAATTGATATATATATCATAACCATTTATATTCTTTTTAAATTTACATTTCTTTAATTTGACTCCCTGATCAATGTCTAATGACAATTATTAAATATTAGGATTATTTTAAATGATAAAATCAATTACTCTTAACAAGTTAATTTGAAGAATAAAATTGTCCATTAAACAAACAAACATTCAAATAATTAATTCTTACTAATGGGACGCTTATATTCAATAACAACAACAACAAACACCTTCCTTAAAGTTTCTATTATATATGGAGGGGATAACGGCTAGATAGGTGTGGTTACAGTTGCAAGCTAGGTTCCCCTTGCTATTGCAGAAACCATTGCAATTATACCAGGACTTTAAATATGTTGGCATAGCGGGGTACATGAATGTTGAAGTCCTGATAACCAATGGATGTGATCCTAACCACCTGTTTAGAGATGTTATAATGCTGTCCCTTCGGGGATTACCGATAAAATTGGAACGATATAAAGAGATGTCATAATGTTCGGTTCTTACTTCATAAAGCTTGGCAAATACTGGTAAACTGTAACGATCCCAAGAGAAATGGGCCTCGAAAGTGATCCAATTGACAGCCCAAACCAGGAGCACATGGGCAAGATGAGAAAGATCCAGAGAACACGTCACCAAAGGCACAAGGAGCAGGCAAATATAAATAACTATTAGGTCATAGAGAAAGGGGTTGGATGTCATGAACTCTCTCCCCCTCTCCAGTGTTCTCTTATATCTTCTGTGACTCTGTAATTACCCTTTTTGGCAGTCCTTTGTGACTGAGACTTCTATCTTTGTATTGCATTGTAGTCAGAGATTTTATTACTTGAATATTATATCATCTGCTAGATCATATTTCTATACAGGGTTGTTAGAGCTCTTCCATGGCTGACGATTTTCTTTCATCCTTGGATCGACTTGAGGCCACTCTTCTTCGGCTTGCATACTCTGTTGACTCCTTGGTAGAACGAATGGAACAATCCAACCTCGTAGCTTCAAATCCTGACCCTGAATTTGCTAGGATTCAATTCGATTTTCAAATTGCTATACAAAAATATGAATCATCATTGACCTCTGCCAGTTCCTCGTCTATGACTTCGGAGGAGGTTGGCGAGTCCATTGAAAAGCTTACTTATGACGCTTATGATCCACCACCAACACATGAATCATTTTCACAATCAGATATGAATTTGTCGCCAGAAGAGAGTGACGGGGTAGGCAAACCTATCCTTAAAGACTCTTCACTGCCATTATCATTGACGCATATAGCGGTGACCTTTCTAGAGGAAGAACCTATCTATACTCATTCTACTACTAGGGTGACGCCATTAGTGACTGGGGTCTACTGGTTCCAAACGATGGACCACTTTAATGACGAGATCCAATTGATTTCAGCTCAAATGCAGTTTCGTCATTGCAACTTCCACGACCCTAGCCGCATTTCCGGCGAGGTACATAAGCTTGCCAACAACCATGGGTTTGATGGAGTTTTGTTCCTTCATCCTTGCTCTGTCTCTCCTGCGACAATGAAGCAGTTCAACGATTTTCGTTTTTGCTTGTCACCGACAGCCAAGCA
>QFDD01004147.1:0-18512 GCA_006871305.1 Vachellia collinsii | reverse complement strand
GTCGCGACATGGAGACATTTATGTCGCGACTCGGAGACATTTATGTCACGACCTGAGGTAACTGCGTTGGGACATGTTCTGGAAATACATATATGTCGCGACATAATAACTTAGGTCGCGACATAATAGTGGCAGAGGCTCTTTGACTAATTTTATCTCTTGATGAACTTGTGGCTCCTTCTATACTCCATTTTGGGTCTTCAAATCTCCTCCAAATGCCTACAAATAAAGGCAAAGAACTTTGTAGAAGTTAAATGAATTAAAGATCAAGGCATTCACAGTTTGGATGAGATAAATGACCCATTTTTACCCTTAACTAAGTACATTGCAATGCATGAATCAATATAATCAATAATGGTATAAATGCATGCAAAATGAGGGTAAAGGTATTACAAAACACCATAAAACACTCAAGAAAACCATGTAAATATTGGGTTCTATCACCAATTCACCCCCTCTTGGGTGACAACCATCCTAACATTATTCTGATTAAATGGCTAGTAGCTAAAATACTTTTGTAATTGTGATTAAGAGACCTAAAGTCACATCACTATTATAATGGTTCTTTTGCAAAGGAACACTCTGGGAACTAGTAAATGGCATGAAAAAATTGTGACATTTCAACAATCAAATTGTTACAAATATCAAAGCCTTGAAGGCTAAATGTTCAAACATCAAAGTTTGGTAGCGTTTAAAGATTTTTGCTTTGGTCCAAAAGACTAATGCTTGAAAGAATTGATGATTAAGAGGAAGAAAGATATATGTGAAATGATATAATGATCATGATCAAATTACATTGGGTGTATTGACAATTGAAAATTGAGCCTTCTAATGGCATTAAAATCATGAGAAAATGTTATAATATGACCAGAAGTCATATAGAACAATGTGTATCAATCTATTGAAAAAAAAAAGGTTAAATTGGTTATGAAACCATAAATGACCATGAGAAGATGCAGTGCTTATGAATCTAAATAGCCTAAAAGGAAATCAAATGATTTACGGTGATTATAGATGATAAGTTTTATTATAAGTATTTGAATAATAAATTTTCAACTGGTACTTGACAAGAGTTAAAACAAGGGCCTTATATCAATGGTGGACTGTAATGGATAGTGAATAAAGGCAAAAGATTTGCTGCAATAATAAGAGGAGAATGAAATGAGTGTAGAAAGATTGACAGTTGATTATAAATAGGTACATCTCTATATTTACACTTATAAATACATTTAAATGTCTAAATTATAGGAGATTTTTACATTGGTTAAAAGATATTCATAGATATTGTAGTGTTTCCCAACATAGATGACTGAATGAATTTTTTTATATGTTTTTGTTGTTGTATGAATTACTAATTAATTTCAAAAAAAAAAAGATGTTATTACTGTTGAATTTGGCCATTAGTTTTTTCACTTGGAGTCTACTTTGGATGCTATTAAGATATTATGTTATTGTGATATTCAAGTACTACCATATTAATAATTTTATCATTAAATTTTGAATTTTAATAAAAACATTAAGAATATGACATTATAACTTATTTAGTTATAAAAACAACGGCATCAAAGGTAAGAATACAACGTCAACATATTTAATTATAGCTTCTTTAGTTATTTAGTTATGTTGACAATATAACATCAACATATTTTTTTAAATGTTAAGAATATCCATTGGATAACTATCAAAGTTGTCTCCAATGCTTATTTAGTTTCGCATAATGGACCTTTATCAATTATACCTTGGTGTGTAAATAAATTTATTATTGATCATATTGTTATGACATTATAGCGAAAATGTTGCTATGAATTGCTTATAAAAAAGGGAAATTAGAAGAGTTGGTTGAGCTGTTAAATCAAAAATAATTATCATTTGAAATTCTAATTTAATAATAAATATTTTGTAAAAGTTCTAACATTTCATACTCTAGACATACATCAAAATATACAAATGGAAATATATTATTAATGAATCATGAAATTGTATTGTGATGGAATAATAAATTATAGTTGCTGAAAAACTATATGTTACAAAATTGATATAGTTTATGAAGAACTAATTAGAGAATTGATTTAGTTCTTGAAGAACTAATATAAATTTTTATGGGTGAAAAAAGAATTGATGATGAAAATTATGACCTATAAATCTATATTAGATGTAACACCAAATGCTGCTAGGGACCTAACACCCTAAGAGACCCTAGAGTGGATGAAGGGGGGAGGGAGATGCAGTAGGCAGAGTGCGCTCAAGTCCCACATCGGTTAGACTCGTCCAAAGTGAAGGCCATATATGTAGTCAAAGTGTGACCTTTTACATCCGAGGCGTCTTTTGAGTGACTATGGGATCTCAAAAGGACAAAACCCTGTGCCCATGGGCGGCTAAATAGGGACAATACCTCAGGATGTTACAATATGGTATCAGAGCTGAGGACGGCTCTTCCGTTGGTGGGGAGAGTGTAACACCAAGCACTGCTAGGGACCTAACACCCTGAGGGACTCTAGAGTGGGTGAAGGGGGAAGGGAGACGCAGTAGGTATGGTGCGCTCAAGTCCCACATCGGTTAAACTCGTCCAAAGTGAAGGCCATATATGTAGTCAAAGTGTGACATTTGACATCCGAGGCGCCTTTTGAGTGACTATGGGATTTCAAAAGGACAAAACCCTGTGCCTATGAGCGGCTAAACAGGGACAATACCTCAAGATGTTACATTAGAGCTATGATTTGCTAAAGAGTCTGAAAGTTATAACCCAATTGGATTAAAATCCATGATTGTATATGAATTAGGAAGCACATGAACTTCTAATACAATACATTGAATAAGGAAAACATGTTTATATGACTCACATTTGAAGGAGAGATCATTATAATACAAGTATGAACTAATTTTGGTTGAAATTCAACTCATATGCTTCATATATGCCTTTGATCTCCAAAAAAAAATGATGTCATATTAAGATTTGACATTAATATGTTATGAAAATTGAAAACTTGTTATAGAAAACCAGAAGTTTACATATTTATACAAATTTATTATTAACATGACTTATTTGATCATACAAGTCATATATACGATGCAAAAAATTACTAAAGATTATATATTAATATCCATTGAAGAACCAAAAAAAATTTCACGAATGATCAACATGTTATATAATCCAAAGTTTATTATGTGCTGCTTGTTCTCAATAAAAAAATGAATTATGAAAAGATCATTAATTACGATATGAAATAGATCTCTACATGTGTGGAAATATATTGCACTCATATGGGCCCAATCAAATAGCATGTAAACCATATAAGTATTCAGTAAATTTGATACATGTATCTATAAAATGGTTAAATGTGTAATTATTATTAGATTTGCAACATGAAGTTTGCAAGATTGTCTGAATAAATCATTATATTGATGACTGCACATTTCTATATTATACGATCTATAAATCATTTGTTAAAACCTCCCTAAATAGCTAGGTCAATACTTCTAAAAACAAGATTTTTACTTCAATGTTGGTATATTTGATTTAATATTTTACAACATTTATATACATTAAGCCAACAAAATTCTCTCGGTAAAATTGGCTTTTATTTAGAAGCAAGATATTTCCATATTAAAGGTTTGAATGCGCAATGTTAATTCTTATTAATCCACCACAATGCACATAGATGGAAAACTGAGATAAATGTTGGGAAAGATTCTCCTCCTTGTTTATCCCTAAATGAAACAAATTATGTTTCTAAAGGGAGCAAATGGGTTTATGAGACTTATACTGGATTACTAGTTTATTGTCATTTGACAAAGTTTTTCCACATAAGACGGAGAAATTGAGTAGCTGGAAAAAAAAACACATTGAATGCCTTATTACTATCAAATATATATCCTCAAGTATAATAGTTTAAACCAGAAGTTCATCGAATGTTGCATTCATGAAATATTGTAGAAATATATGCAAAATGTTATTACTGATGTGAATGGGTGTAATTAAATTTCATATTACAGCTGAAAATGCTCCAATTAGTATAAATGAAAGTGAGACATGTGTGAAACATGAGAAACCAATCGGTTCCAAATGTAATACCTTGACTAAAGATGAGCATATTATTAAGATGATCATGTTGAGGAGGTTGGCACTCCAGAAGAGGCCAAGATATAACTAATAGGAAAAAAAATCCTCAAAAGAGGTTCTAGTACTTGAAAAGTAATAAAAAATCTCAATAAGCTATGTCGTATTGAGAAAAATGAAACTAAAAAGGTAAAGTTGTCAACAATAGTGCTGATAATATCAAGTGATCAAATGAGGATCTTGTATAGAAATTTTGTCTTGCAAAGTAGACAAGTGATTGGCCAAGATCAAAAGTAAAAGGAAAAGATGCAATGAAAATATGATTATATTATTTCAATGTGAGAATTAAGAATTTGCAGTCCAAACACATTATTTATAAAGTTATTATATGATATGGGAATATTTATGTGAAAACAAAGGTTTTCACAATGGTATGATAACTATGATGAAGTATATTATTTGGTTGTAGACAAAAAATAATTACTATTTTGGAAGGATATGAAAACAAATATGCATCCATTGAATATTATTATAACATATGTATATGGCTCACTAAATAGTGAATTTTTATGAAAATTCTTGAAGGATCTAACATGCCAAAGGCATGCCCAAGAACATCATTATACGTATAAAATATTACTTGGTCTCAAATAATTTGAATTCATATAATTTGACTCATAAAAAATCTATTTAAAAATGAATAATGTTGTATTTTACTTTACCGGTAAATCAAGTTATTAATTGGCTCAATAATTTTAAAATCACAAATTTTGCTAGATGATTTTGTCTTCAAAATATATTGAGTTTAATAGACCAAAATTTTTAATATTTATTCTAGGGTAATATTATGTTGTGACTAAATTTCTGTAAAATATGTCATGATTATTTTCATGATAACTTCTTTTGAGTTCTATGATGCATAAGGCAAGTAATGGAGGGTATATGGAATATTCGACATATCAAGAAGATATGATAGATGAATGCGTGCATAGTTCATATAACAAAAGGAGATCAACTGCTTAAAAAATCATCGATGACAGTCACAACTGAGAAAATTAGGGGTGAGCAACGGGCGGGACGGGTTGCCCTGAGGGTCAACCCGTAGCCCGCCCGTATAAAAATAAACAGGAATGGGCTAGCCCGTACCCATATAGAACCCGTTTAAGCCCATATTAAATGGGTTGGTTGTAACCCATGTGGGTTCAGGCGAGGCACGGGAGAACCCATCTAAACCAGATCAGAGAAAAGAAGGAACAGGGAAGAGACAAGAGAGTAAACAAATGAGCATCCAAAACCTGTGAAATAGTCTTGATTTCATTAACAAAAAAACCCCCATCTACTCACAAATAAACACATAGTGCATACCCAAAATTACAGAACAAGATTAAAAGTAAAAAAAGAACACAGATATGCAAATACAAGATAGATCAGCACCAATAATGGAGGAGATGGAGCACGACATCAACAATGATAGATTTGCTGATGAATGAATTATGACAACAGTGAATAGGAAGAGGGAGGCAAAGCTCTACGATGAAGGTTCAGGAAGATCAATGACAAAAATGATAGATCTGAAGTAGAGGAAGTTGACGAGGAAGATGAGAAACAAAAAAAATCCCTTCATTACAGATATGATTGGAGGAGAAAAGCATGCTTGGTGGCTAAGTGAGGTTGTGAGAAGGGGGCAAGGTAAGGGGTTTCGATTTTTTTTTTACAGATATGGTTGTGGAGAGGCAAACGGTTGGTGGCGGCTAAGGTGTTGTGAGGCGGTGAGGAGGGGGAGGCAAGTGGATGAATGGTTTGATTATTAGCTTCTAGGTTTTCAATTTTTTCACATATTTTATACAAAATGATAAAAAATGTTTAACCTCATGAGTCATGGCATAGGAGAGACTCGAAGCCAAGACATATGAGTGAATTTTAAATACCATTGGACCATGACCTCCCATTAACTTATCAAATCAAATATTAATATATTATAAGAAAAAAAGTATATAAAATAATCATAAATATATACAGGCGGGCACGGGCTGCCCGAGGGTGTGCCCGTAGCCCGTCCTGTTTAATACATACACCTGCCCTTTTAAGCCTGCCCATTATGGGTCAATTTTGGGCTGGCTTAAACAGGCAAATTTTCAGGTGGGTTCGGGCGGGCTCACCGGGTTGCGAGCCATTTGCTCAGCCCTAGAGAAAATATAGTCATAATGAGTAATATTGTCATAAGGGGGAGTAAAAGTGATGTCGTTATCATATGAAAAGTGAAATTAATACTATCTTCAAGGGGAGAAAAGATCATGCTGCACTTTTTTTTTCTTAACCAAGGTTTTATCTTATTGTCCAAAAATAATATTATCTCACTACATCTTATTATAATTTAAAAATATATAAGTATTAACATTTTATTATAATTTTAAATATAGTATTATAGATAGTTAGCATGAAAAAATAAAATATTTATGCTACTTTTAAATGTATTAGGTATTGTTTATCCTAAAAAATAGAATTTAGTATTATTTTTTTCTTTCTAAAAAAATATTGAAATGAAAAAATGTAAATTATATATATATCATATTATTTTATTTTTTAAAAATGGGGGGGTTAAGCTAGTTAGCCCGCCTACCCACCATAACCCGTGATTGGGCAAGATGGGTTGAAAGAGCCTACACTCCCCAATGGGTAAGCAAAATGCCAACCCGAGTCTGTCATTATTTGGTAGGTTGATGGGAACGGGCCCAACCTGTATTTTCATTATTAGACTTATCCCTCGTTAATTACATGGTCCTATTCAAGGAAGCAAAGTGCAAAAAAATATTCGAACAAAGCCCAATTGGTATTGATTGGGGCTTTGAAAGCAACTAGGTCCAAGTTAAGCAAGTCATCCAATCGAACAACATCAATAAACCATTCATGTAACCAAAAAAAATCGATTTCAATATCAATATTCATCAATAAGTGGGCCTACGGGTTCGTACATAAGAAAACACATGATTCAAAAGTAAGAAAACACGTGATTCGAAAGTAAGAAAACAAAGAACTGAGAGGAAAGTAACAAAGGAATTAAATGTGGATCATAAAGAGGCAAAAGAAAGGCATGACAAATAAACAAACGGCCTACCTCAACTAACAACATATGAATATACCTAACTTCCTTGGATAATGAAGCCTAGGAACCCATTGTTGGGACTTGCTCATAATTAAATTAAACATGTACCTGATTTACGAGCTTTCTACAATTAACATATAAGGCAGTGGAAGATAGGTCACCTCTCACCATTCCTTTGTCTTTCCAGTTTGAGATGCAAAATCAATTATGGGAAAGGATACCTGCAGAATACATAACGAGTCAATAAATATAACTTAAAATATAACTCAGTGACAGGTCTCTTCTGACTGGTAAGAAGGGCACATTGATGGCCATGGTGCATATCCCCCACCAGTCAGGGAACCCCAATTAATAATCATGAATAGTCGTCAAGCTTAGCTTCAGTTGTTCCCACCATCAGAGAGCAACACTTAATAAAGCTGACTAGGGTTACCCTATTTGAGCTCAGCCCAAATGACTACGGGCCACACTTAGGATATTTTATTAATTCCCTAATCAATATCTATAATAATAATAATATAATAAAATATCTAACATTCTCCCACTTGGCCTGTATACCTTATGTCAACTGTCAAGCCCAGATAAGCTAAGGCTATGCTGTAGGAATCATGGCGACAAGTCCTCTTAAGTCAAGTATTTCCTTCCATGTATTACAGACAGCACCCTTACTTAATGGGTCAATACTTTATGAATAAACCTCAAATGTTTATTCAGGTTCGTACTTGAATGTTTATTAATCTCACTTAATCTTGGTACCCAATTTGAGATAACAAACTACACCTTGAATTTTATCACTTCATAACCCGTCATCTAGACCACCAAATGTGATCCTTCTCCGATGAGGTATTTGATCCTTTAATCACTCTAAATGCATGCAATTGATTTAAAAGGATCTATCATTTATGTGTCTCATAACTTGGTGTCAGTGGTCATACAACACTCTTGATGTGTTTAATTTAATAAATAAACACTTTGATGAAATTCCTCAAACAACAACACCATAGCTTGCCTTCAAGAATGATCAAATCAAGCATTTCATGGATGGAATAAGCAATCAATGGTTGCCTAGCAATCTTACACTCCTCCATAATGCATATTGTTCACTAAATGCAAATGTGTACCATAATGTTAGCCCTTTTATGACAAGCTCACACTTGCTAAACTGAACAAATATAATCATTCAATCAAAATCAATTTTCCTTATATGTAAACATAAAACCCAATGTACATATGATTATGTACTTCACAACTTGCAGCCCTTTATTCAAGTATGAATTTACTTGATATTCCTTCCAATAATCACTTCAATGGCACTCTTGTTTATGTGCACACTCAAATTAAGCCATGCCTTAATTGACTTGGAAGGTACAATCATCATATCACATATATGATAATTACATTAGAGACATGTGGACAATAATTAATTATATTCTCACAATTTGTATTATTCATAACAAATACTATCCAATCATGGATTGTCCAAGTCCTTGTGACCACAGGTTACGTATGATGATCTCAAGAAAAAATGAGACTATCTCTTTATATATTCTAAGTGAATACTAGTCTATAAATCTGTCATATCACAACTTATGAATAGTAGTAATTGTTATCAATAATACCTTGATTCATTAAACACAAGCAACCAATAAACCATCCACCTGTACCTTGTGGATGTCTCAACTCCCACTAATCCAGTGATACAAACAAGATCATGATGCTTCTCAACATAGTATTGGATGTGATAACATCATGACACCCTAATTATCATTATTGTGAGAATTGCTTGTGATAAAATGATCCCTTAAGTTTGCTAATTGAATTCTCCCTTTCATTCACTTGACCCTTTCCACTAATTCACACATATCCTTCCTTAAGCCAAAATGGAAAGATGTTACTAATATTCCAACTTAAGATAGACATTAAATAGTATAAGGATATGGAAGGAATTATTCATTAATATAGGAGGAAATTACCTCACTAAATTAATTCCTTTCCTCAAAGAGACTCAATGTAAACAATTGAGCACTCACATATCTTTCATTAAATAATGCCTTTGTATGGAAATCCTTTTCTTGAAGTGTGAAAATAGGGCCATTGTAAATATTTATGTTCCATTTAAATTGTGTAGTCACTAGCAATAGCCAAATTTCAATCACAATTGGTCTTAATTCAATCAATTGATTGAATTTGCACATTAAGAGCACCATCTATCAATTTTCAAATATATAATTCCTAATAATTGATAGAATCCTTAAACATGTTGCGTCTTGTTTCAAGCATGACCAATTGAGAATTTGTATATAAATACCACAATGCTTCACATTCAATCTCAACAATGTGAGTGTCATGTAAAGCAAACATTATTCCACTATGATTAGAGGTTATGATCCTGTAATTGTGATCATTATGTGAAGTTTGATCACTCCCACTAATCATGGCATCATTACAAATTTGGCATAAAAAATACTACACAATTTACAAAAGGTGATGGACAACACACTTGAACCCTCAAGACTTTTATTGCATTTACACCAAAATATTCAGTGCTAGTCTTTTGGGAATATTCCCCTTTACACTCATCCTTAATAAGACAATTCTATAAAATGAGCTCCAAACTCTGTAAAATGATTTAGTTATAAACTTTGTTGGAATCTCATTTATAAAACAAACAATTGTCTTGAGTGTATTGCTTACAAGGAAAACCAAGCTATAAACTTTAATATCCAGAATATCTATTAAAAATAGACTAGATAATTGTCCATCAATTGGAACACAAATTGGACAAAACAATGGTGTATGTAACCTCTAACTTATCATGATCCTTCAAATCCTTTAAGTAGCATGATGGTCCATATAAACCTCTTTAACTCTTTTAATAGAGATTTTGATAATACCATATGCCTTATAAGTTGAAGAAAACCTTCATAGAATAAGTTTGAACTAAATGAGATTACAAGCATACCAATGACAAGAGTATATCCATAAATATCTCCAAGTCCTTTATGAGCATGTTACCCCTAATATGCTCATCCCTTTATGACATCTATGTTGGCAACTTAATAATCCTCATTTAGAATCTCATTTTCCTCAAAATTTGAGCCAGACATTTATCCACACTATTTCAATGAATGCTTGCAATTCAGAATATCTTATATGCATTCATGAAATAATATAACAAGCTCAAATTGATGAGATAATAAATTGGAAAACCATTATGCCAAGATGCTATGAAGATCTCTTGTATCAAAAGTCTTTATGGAGAATTGCATTACTATTAGCACATAATACATGGAGAATATCTTAGTGTCTCTAACAAATTTAAACAATCTCAACAAACTAACGAGACAACAAAATTAATGCTACAAGGTCAACACCGACAATGTTTACATAAATACTGTATGAGGCAACCAGCCATCACTTGTAGGTGTATGTTTACCAATGTAAATCATACCATCATAGATTTCGTATTACTAATGCCTACCTATGGGCAAAGACATTAGCATAGCATAAATCTATGTACACTAAATGGTGAGCCTAGAACGCATTCATGTTCCCCAAGTACCTATGGGTAACTAAACATAAGGCCATATCTATCCCACCCTAATTAAATATATGATTATAATTATCTACGTGTGGGCAAAGATTAACCATAATCACATATTTAATTACAATTGATGCCTTTAAATCTTCATGTGATGTTTTGTTCATTAAAACAATTAGAATGCATGTACACAAGTAAGGATGCTGTGGCTACTCCTTAACTTCACATGCACATCACAAAGACATCTACCTTGTGTATAACAATTGTACATTTAACCAAAATTGATATTGCAAGACTATATGTGATTGACTATGCATACGACACGTGTATAAGGATGTTGTGGATACTCCTTAAACAAATAATGTATGCAAATCACCAATATCATGTTTGTACAATTAAATTCCATATATATACACAACATTAATGAGAAATTAAACCAATTAATTCAATCAAGTTGATCTCTTCATGAATAAATTAAATTTATTCATCTTATTTAGATTGATATTTTGAAAATCCATATGTAATTATTTATGCATTCAACAGATAAGAGGATGCTGTGGCAATTCCTCAATATATAGCATACTAATTACAAATATCAATCATGTGCATTAAAACTCCACATATGCACAACTTTAATGGAGAATTTAACCAATTAATTTAATCAACAGAAGTTGAAAAAACAACAAAAATAAATTCTCCCTTGATTGAAATAAAACTTCTCATTGACTAGAGTTGATATTTTAAATCTATCTGTGATTTTCTATGTACGTAAAATAGAAGATGCTGTGGCTACTCCCCAAAATTGCATACATATCACGAATATCAACCATATGCAATATAATTCCTTAATATGCATAATTCTTTATGAGAATTTAATAAATGTTTAAACCAAAATATTAAACTCTCCCACTACTTTGTATACCTATACAATTGTTTAAAATTTAATTCCACCAACTTTCATCTTAAAAAAACAATTTGCAAAATTTAGATAGTTGAATAATTGCAAAAAGTAATTATCTAAGATTTTTGCAATTAAACAACATACAAAATTTAATCCTACAAATTTTCTTGAATGTGAAAGTGGTTGAAATCAAATTTTCTCTTAATATAAACAATTTATAATGGTACATAAAATGAAACAGTATTTAATTAAATAAATCATGCCTCAGAAAAGCATAATTAAACTCAATTATTTAATCAAATATTTAACTTATAGCAATCAACAAAATTGCCAAGTAATTTACTCACAAAAATAGAGTTAAGAGAACTTTATTTAGCCTAAAATATTTCCTGGAGTATTCCACAAAAGACTCAAAAGAAAAACAAATAAATTGAGCTTACCAGAAAATTATAGAATGCACTAAAATAACCACATGTGCACATCTATAAAATTATGGAGTGCACTGAAATAACCACATGTGCACATCTTTATGGGGATTTTAAATTCTCCCACCCTTTCTCGCATCCATGCATTGTTTAAAAAATTAATCACAGCATATTTCACTTAAAAATATTTGCAAATCCCAGAATTGTGAAATAGCTAAACGTTAACTTTCCTTAATTTTAAACAATCAATGAATGATGCAGAAAGAAATTAAATCCCAATAAACATTTTACAAATGACATTTATTTTGACAAGTATAAGTTCCAAATATCAAAATAATTTTACTCAAACATTGGAACTCAAATAAATGTCTAATAAAAATATATCAAAGCCCAAATGTATGGCCTATAACAAAATAGAGTCCAAACAAAAAAAATTGTCAAGCCCAAAATAATTTCCAAAAAAGAGCATACGTTTTCTGAAAACGACCTCTTTTTTTTTATGTTGCCCAAAATTTCTAGGCCCAAAACGTATCGAGCCAATCCTTTTTTTGAATCTGCCCATTTAGTGAGGCCCATAAATAAAAAGTTTTTTATGTTCTGGGCCTAACACGCTGCGGCCCAAAGGGGCACTGGCCCAAGCAGCCTTTAATGAAACGCTACGCTTCAGGCATGGGGAGCCGCCTGCTGCACGCCCAAACGCCGTCGTTTTGGCCCATCCAAAACGCGCCGTTTTGGATCTCCTCCCATGCATATCGGGTTGAGCTACTTGACACGATCCGGTTCGCGACCCGGATCCCCTTTCTTCCTCACGCGGCGCCGACCAGTTCCTCCTTTTTTTTTTTGGGCAGGTTTCCTTTTTCCGACGACGGTGAGCTAACCCTGGGGCATTTTTCATGGAGATTTACGCAGCGAGCAACACAACAGATATATATATATGCATATATGAAAGGATCTGGGCACAAGATTTTTGATTAAATCACAATAGTGCAAAAATTAAGTCGAATCTTTCCTTTTCCGGTGTATAACCATTGAAATCTGATCAGCAAGCTCACAAGATTGATGATAAACACAAAAGATTCAATCATATGCTCACATACACATATATACCGAAAGATAAGCACAGATCCAAGCATATGTTCATCAAAATAATGCAGTAAAACTCATCCTGAATTCTTTTCAAAATCAAAACTGAGCTCGTTCTTGTGGAGAGGAAGCCATTCTTTTGATGAGCAAGCTCGAAATTGAGAACCCATACACACACACACAAAGCAGGCATGGATTAAAAGATTTAAAGGAAAGTTTACAGGTCAATTTATGTGTATGCGTACATTCTGATGAGCACGTTCGAAGCATTCACAGACATTCAAGTTGCAAAGAATATTTAGAAGTCACCAGATTTTGCAAAATTCCTTTTATCTTTAGTTAAAGAAAAATTTCGTTCTTTCCCACATAGATCAAGAACTCATCCCAGATTGAAAGAAAAAGGAGGCAAGATTGATCAGAGCAACCTGGCTCTGATACCACATGTTGGGACTTGCTCATAATTAAATTAAACATATACCTGATTTACGAGCTTTCTACAATTAATATATAAGGTAGCGGAATATAGGTCACCTCTCACTATTCCTTTGTCTTTCCAAGGATACCTGCAAAATACATAACGAATCAGTAAATATAACTTAAAATATAACTCAATGACAGGTCTCTTCTGACCGGTAAGAATGGCACATTGATGGCCATGGTGCATATCCCCCACCAATCAGGGAACCCCAATTAATAATCATGAATGGTCGTCAAGCTTAGATTCAGTTGTTCCCACCATCAGAGAGCAACCCTTAATAAAGCTGACTAGGGTTACTCTATCTGGGTTTAGCCCAAATGACTACGTGCCACACTTAAGATATTTTATTAATTTTCTAATTAATATCTATAATAATCATAATATAATAAAATATCTAACACCATTCATACTTTCTCCGCTCTATTTTATAAATCATCATCTCACTATTTTAGTGTAACTAAGATGATATACTTACCTTGTTAACTTTGTTTAAAAATAAACCTTTTTTTAAACTTAACTCTTAATGTTAATTTAGATAAAAATTTTAGGTGGACGGGATTCCGGTTTCTAACTAAGGGGTTAGGGGCTCACCAGATTATGCCTCCAAACTCTAACAACCCTTAAAAAAGTATTTACAAATCATTAATAACAAATAAGATACTCACATTGGTGGGATTTGAACTTTTTTACCGATTAACTCATATTTAATCAATAAGAATATCGGAGAACACTACAAGGTCTCGAAGACAATCTTATCGATAATATTTTTAAAAAAAGTTTATTAATGATTGACCAAGTAACTTATATTATAAAACAGAAATTTTATTAGAAGAGACTCAAGCCAGTAATTATGAATAGCGTATATATAAAAGACACATGCATACACGTATGACATCATTGAAGATGATGCACATGTGGTGGCACTTAATCAAAACAATATTAATGCCGAAAAACTAAAATTAAAACAACCCCTTTTCTAAACGTCATCGTGATTCCTAGCGTTTGGCAATTAGGGAAACAAATGAAATGATGTAACTAACTAAGAAAAGGATAGGAGTAGGTATGGAAATAGGACATGTCAGATCAGGCTTCACTCTTAACATGTTTGTAGGGTTTAAAATTTGGGTTTAGGAGTCGCCATCAAAATTTTAGAAGAATGATAATTTTGGGAACTTTTTTTCAAAAACCACATGGTCTATGAAAATATGATAGGGTTTCGATTGTGTATAGAAAATGTGTTAGGCATCCCATAACACCCGTTCATGAAAACGATTACCCTGAGTTTATTATTTAAAATAATATGGCCTAAAAAATATTTTCATTACCTAACGAAATAAAAAAAATGTTACAAAAGGAAAATATAATAAAAGAACAAAAATAAAATAAAATAAGAAAAAAAAATAAAAGAGGAAGATGAAGATAAAATAAAAGACAAAATCAAAGGAAAACGAAAAAAAACAAGCAAAAAAAAAATTTATTAAGAGAACAAAAATATAAGAAAAATGAAAGAGGAAAGAGAAAAAGAAAGGAAAAAAGCATAATAAAAAAGACAAAAAAAAACATTAAGAAAAACATAATAAAACGAAAATTGAAATCAAAAAACGAGGAAAGAGAAAAAGAAAAGAAAAATTATAATAGTAAAAAGCAAAAACGTTAGTCAATAAAAGGGAAGTATAATAAAAATGAAAATTGAAATTAAAAAAATATTTATACAGTTGGACTATGTTGTGTACCAGACCCACAACGAGACTTTTGCTATTTCGAACGTTACAGATATCGAACCCATCTTCGACGGACTGCGTTATCCCAAACCCAAGATCTTGGCCGGCCACAGTGACTCACCCGCCGACTGGGCTTTCGTCACACCACCCATCTTCCTCGGTGCCGTCCCTCAGCTGCTTAACAAAGGAATACCTGGGTTTTCCAAATGGATTGTCACCCCCAAGGATCATAACCCAGAGGCTTGAGGCCAAGATTTGAATCATGGATCCTATCCATCTCCCTTGCGCGCGCGCGTCTTCCCTTTCAAATAAAGGTCTGTTTCGCGCTATATATAAGCGTTCGTACGTACGGCTGGAATGCTACGTACTGTATTGTCTTCTTTTATATTTTGTTCCCATATATGCATGTATGGTGGAGTCCAATAATATAGTGATATGAATAAAAGTTGCTTAATTTTGCGTGTGATTATGTTATTGAGTTAGTGATTGTTAAATTATTTCCTTTATTACTATACGTCTGTGTGTGTGTGTGTGTGTGTCTTCTTTCATTAATAGTGTATTAATTCCTAATAGTTTCATGTCAACCCTTCTTCCCTCTCCCTAATTCCAGCCAAGTTCTAATTAATTAAGATCGAAAGTGGCCTTCTTAGGCACATTATGTGTAGGATGTATAAATCATATATAGATGATCATGTAAAAATAAGGAGTACGTAGGATCGATCTCAGTATATATACAATTGGCAGCCTGTGTTAAGTTTTTCTGCGTTGCTGTTGTAAGCATTTAACAGGGATGATTCTGCCATCTCCCTTTCTCATCCTCTTCTTTTTCTAGCCTTAATTAATAAATCAAACAATTTAACAGGAAGAGGCTCTATTCTTTCTGAAATTATTATTAAAATATTAAATCATAAATATAATATTATCATCTTTTCTAAATATAAGATGCAATGCAACTTGTACTACAACAACTAGAGTTATATTTAAAACTCTAGGCAATAAGATTGTCTAAGTAATAGAAGAATTTGATGAAGGAAGAAAGTTCACAGAGAGAGAGAGAGAGAGTCTTGCCTCTTTCTCCCAGTCCAAGAAAAACACAAAACTTTCTCCCAAAGAAATCTAAAGCAACCATGTCTTTGTTTGTCTGGCGCCGGACGAGCTTTCCCATTTTTGTTTACGGAAAATTGGAATGAAGTACCCATTACAAATTTTATTAATGACAAAGACCTAGATCGGAGTATTAATTCTTACTTTTTGTACCCAAAAATTTACTATATCATCCTCGTCAATAAAAATTTCAACAAGGTATACTTTTCCCTAAATATACGTTTATATTCCTTCAATATTTATCTATATATAAAGTGATGAGTTTGTTGAATATGAAGCAAAATAAAAAAAAAATGTGGCCCCAGTACTAGGGTGTGAATGCGGTAATTAAATGGTTAATAAACCAATATTTGAATGGATTCATGAATATGAGATACTATACATCGGCAAAACGATGAATGAGATAATCAGAACATAATGAAAAGACATCTAAAAACTTGATGATTATATTCAATTGAGTGATCTGATAACAAATATTGACCAAAATCTTTACTTCTCAATTGCTTTGGACTTGTTCATCTTGCGAACGCAAACAAGCAATGCTTACACACACACACACACACACACACACACACGAGTATATCTATGATGTAAACAAACATTCTACGTACTAAATAACGTGCCTAGGAAGATGGATTTTGATCTTAGAAGTTGGTTAATACGAGTATAATAATGACATGCATGAGAATTAAAAGCAACTGATTTTATTGATGATTTTATGAAACAAGACAGACATAAGGAAATGCAAGAGCATTATTTATATTACAGGGACTCACACGATGGAAGCAGGCCTGCTTATTTGAAATGAAAGAGATTAGACTCGATGAGGCATAGCAACGAACCACATCGGAGCACAAAGCAAAGAGATATGGACGTGAATGGCAGATATGGAAGAGGACGAGGCTCTCTCAGCGGTGAGATTTTAGGAAATTTCAGTTATACAGACTAGCTAGTCAAACAAGTTAATTAAGCATGTGTGTTCAATCTTCAACGTTACTGATTCGTCAATAGATCATAACGGTTATTTTAAATAATATTTGATGGTTATTAATCTTGCGAGAGGTGAATTTTAACATTTTACGATTCAAAGACCGTTAATCGGTTATTGACAAAAACTGTTAAATACAGAGCCCCAGCAAGCATGAAATTTAAAGCAAATTGATTTTATTGATGATATTGGACTTGATGATACACATAAAACAGGACGCACGAACTGGAAGATTGTTATTGCAGGCCTCACGTACTACGGAAGCAGGCCTGCTTATTTGAAACGAAAGGGGATCAAACTCGATGAGTACTCAAAAGCAAGGCCCCACACACAAAACGAACGAAGGAAGAGAGATACATCAGCACTCATCAAGCCTCGGGGTTGTGATCGTTAGGGGTGACGATCCACTTGGAGATGCCAAAGAGTCCGTTGGCGAGGAGCTGAGGGACGGCGCCCAGGAAGACAGGCGGTGGGACGGTGGTCCAGTCTGCGGGGCGTACGTCGCTGTGGCCGGCAAAGATCTTCTCTTTGGGGTAACTGGGAGAGAGTTTGTTGAAGACGGAGACAAGTCCTTGGAAGGTGGAGATGGGGGACTGCTCAGTGTGGGACTGGTAGACAACGTAGTCGAATTCATTCTTGTTCTTGTCGTACAGTTCCAGATAGCCGTGGCTGAGAGGGGATGAGACGGTGATGGAAGCCTGGGTGATGAGGGGGCTCTCGCCATTCTTGAGGTTCCAAACTGCTTGCTTGATGGGGCCGGCGAACTGAAGCACCGCCTCCGGCTTGATGTGCTCGTAGTAGACGTCGACGCCGTCGATATGGTAATCCTGGACGATTTTGCCGAGGGACTCGGTGGCGTTCTTGACCCAGTTGGACTGATCGGCGGAGGTGACGGCGAAGGGGAATCTGGGGTCACGGCCTCCGATGCTCAAGAAGAACTTGACGGGAGTGGCGGAGGCGCTGTTCTTGATGCTGAGGATCTGCTCGGGAGTGATGGTGCTGGTATCGAAGTAGGAGAGGAATTTGCCTGTCTGGTACTTTCCTTCATTATCGTAATCTCTGGCGAAGGCCAGCACGATGTGCACTTCGTTCTGGAGGGTCGCGATTGGCA
>QFDD01004146.1:0-20077 GCA_006871305.1 Vachellia collinsii | reverse complement strand
AGGATTGGAAGAACATATAACAAGAGTGGAGACATGGTTGCCTTGTAATTTATAAAAACTACATGCGTGGGTGGTAGAAGGAAGATGCACAGGAGGAATCACGAGCAAAAAGAAACTCTCTTGGGAGTAACAATGGAAATTAAAAGTTAACTAAAACTTACCTAAAGCCACTTCTTCGCAGTCTTGGTACTTTTTGAAAATGTCCCACAGGGCGGAAACTTATTAGATTATCTTATGTTAAAGGTTTTTTTTTGTAGGAATGAATTTTGTTTTTTTTGACAAAAAAGTGTGATATAATTAAGTCTTGAAGGGAGTTAAAGTAAGCAAAATTGTTTAAAATGGTACAATTTCTGTTAAAAGTGGGTCCCACGTGAAAAAGAGACAAATATTTAGACCGATTTAATAAAATTGCTAAAAAATTTGTATTTACTTTTACCTTTTTCAAAATTTACAAATAAACGTAGTTTGCTCTTTGTAGATTGCGTGTGGAGGGAAGTAATTTCTGGCTTCTGCCTTCATTTTTTTTTTTAAATTAGATTTTTATATAGGGAGCATGAAATTTAGAATCGATAACTTATTAATGACAAGTAAAAATGGTACGTTTTGAGACTCACTTCTGAAAAATTTTTTCATACAAATTGAGATAAAATTCTTTCATATACTTATCTTAGATTATGTGAAATCATTTTTTAAAAACTATTTTTAAACATACCTCTACTCTTTTTCATATGTTCATTAGACAGCACAGTTTATTTACTCTCAAGTAGAGAATTCAGAGCAATTTCTCCATTTGGGGTGATTTTTTTAGTAATTAGAACCCTTCTGTGGAACTGTATGAGAATCCCAGACGACATGAGTACAGAGGTGTTTTATCTAAACGATGAGTGAATAGCCTCTGTGGATTCAGAGACCAAACTCCGATTTCCAGCAAAATGAGAAATCTCCCGTTGCGTACGCGTGTGGTTAGGCACCTTCGACACTACAGAAGAAGCTGCTATGGTTTACGATAATGCAGCAATTAAGATACGTTTTTCTCCGGCGGCAGCCATGAATGCGAGCATTTCTTTCTTATATTGATTCAAGTTTTGTTTTAGACTTGAGTGAAAAAAAAAAAATGGATAAGGGACAGGGTCGAGTCAAAAGTTGAGCAACTACTGTCGCTGGATCGAATCGAGTTAAAGTTAGGGGTTATAAGCGGGTTGGAAGTTAAAAGGACTGAAAATTAATTTTCGCAATAATAAATTTTCTGAACTTGGTGGATGGGGCTCCGAATCGTCTGCCCGAACTCCTAAGTTCGAACCCCCACGCCGTTAGAGCTCGATCAGAACGGTTAAGGCCTCGCCGTCGAGAAACACCTGCCCCCGAGTCCCTGTGACTGGCACGCCGTCGACTGAAGGGTGTTGCTTTGAGTTTCGAGCTCGTTAAGGATTTCGCGCGATCGGAGACTATTGGTAAGCTTCCTCATCTGGTGGTTGTGCTTCTCCTTCTTAGCTCCGCACGGCGTCGTTTGCTTGACTTGTTTTTCTGCTGAACTGTTTTCTTGCTTTGTTTGATTTTGTGGGTTGTGTGGTGTTTGATTTGCAGAGGATTTCGCGCCATCATAAACTGTTCACACTCTTCCTCATTGGAATGCATTGTTATCTTGCATCTGTTGCTGCATTGCCGTCCTATCTGATTCTCGTCTTGCATTTAGTATTCTTGACGTTTACAAGTGCTGTGATTAAGTTCGTTGAGTATTCTCCTTAGATTCATTTTAGAGCGCTTAATGGTCCGACTTTCCGGAATGCTTCTTCTTCTTTTTTTGTGGTAATATAATTTTCATGCAAATAAAGGTCTGAGAAATTATTGAATCCCAGGGTAATAGTGTGGCATTGAGTTCAAGTTATTGATGTTTCTACAGATAACGCATTATTGTTCATACAGAAATTCCTTCTGGTTCCCTATCAAATCAAATGAACTTCAATTATGTATTGAAGTACCCAATATCAATGTGGCATAATGCTAGTATTTATTCTGTAAATGGGAACTAGTAAATTAACTCATTGGCTTATTGCTGGATGTATTTGGTAATCTTAAACAGTATGTATACTGCATTATTCAAGTCAAGGTTATTGAGCTGGTAATTTGAGGAAATCTTTCACGCATCTGATATTTTGTGGTGTCTCATAAAATCTAATCAATTCAATGTACTATCAATTGATATATATGGTTGGTGCTTTATCAGGATTTGAGTATGGTTTTAATTATTCTTTGTTAAATTATCCATGATATTGTTTCTTTATATTTTTATTGCATTCTCATGGGATGGCACATGGATAATACATAATAGCTGATTAGCTGTGCTACTTAAATCGAAGCTGAATTTGGATGTTTTGAACTATTTTTAAATTCAAGTTGTATTAGCTGGATATGTCATGTGCTATACAAATGTTTTTTCGATATTGTTAATAGTTTTACATGCTAGCTTATTTCATGATGGATGATGATATGTTTTCTTATGTGGGCATTGTTTTATTATGTTCAGCAGTGTAGATAGGGATTACTGTCAGAAGAATATATCAGACTTAACATTACGCTTTTAGTTTTGGAAATGCCAATCTCATTTTCTTTGGTTACTTTTCTTAGGTCAAGCACCTCTTTTTTTTTAAAAAAAAAAACAAGAAATTTAAGTTCCAAAGGCAGACGTGTTTTCATTTTCCTCTTCAAATTCACACTTAAAAGGTTTTTGGAGCAAGACTAGGACGCTTTCTAATGTCATATATTATTTGAATATAATGAGTTATTCTACCGTGGTGTGAAGAACCTGTTTCATTAGTATAGAGAGTATTAACAGGAAGGATGTTTGGCTTGTGTATCAACTTAGTAGCTCCCTTTGGGAGACTGGAACTGTGTAGCTTGTCCGTCACATTGGTTATAGTTTTTGTTAAAATTTCTTATGGCCTGTCGCTAAGATTTTGCAATCATTATTACTGTTTTAGAAACTCTTTCTACTACAACATTTTCTACTGAAACATTCTCACTACCTCCTTCATTGGAAGCTCTCTATGTAGAGTCAAACAGGGATCTCGCAACTGTCAGTCTAAACTAAAATCTTTACTTTGTTTTCTGTTTTTTTTTTTTTTTTTTGGTTGGGCAGGAAATCATCAGGTGCTGCTGCTGATTTATTGCTCAATGTTTTTTTATTTCAACAAATTTCCACCGAGAACCATTAAAAAACTGCTCAGATCATCTGAAAATTCAATATTCTCATTTATATATAGAACCCCAAACCCTCCTGTCTTGCACATCCAGGCATGCAATTATGTGGATGTATACATGAAATGGAAGAAAGATTCATACTATGACTCAATTGAGCACATCCACCAGTCCATTCCACTAAAACCTGTTATTACCCTCAAAAACTGTATTGCCCGGGATCCAAATGGTTGCATTCCAATCTCTGCAGTGTCGAAGAGGGGATTAGAGTTAGGTGTGCCCATGAAGGTTGCAAGATTTATGAGGAAATATCCTTCCATTTTTGAGGAGTTTACTGGTCCAGAGTACAATCTTCCTTGGTTCAGGTTGACTTCAGAAGCTGCTCTGATTCACAGGGAAGAGGAAAGAGTTTATGAAGAATTCAAGGAGGACTTAAGAACTAGGTTAAAGAAAATGATAATGATGAGCAGAGAGAATGTTCTGCCCTTAAAAATAATCAAAGGGATGCAGTGGTATCTAGGATTCCCTGATGATTTTTTGCAGTATCCAGAGCGGAATCTTGATGCATCATTCAAGTTTGTAGATATGGCAGAGGGATTGAAGGGATTGGCAGTTGAAAATGATGAAAAAGTTTGGTCCGTTATGCAGTGGAATGCCATGAAAAGGGGCTTGTATTTTGGTGGCTCAATGGAGGCCATTGAATTTCCACTCTTTCCATCAAAAGGTTTGAGGCTAAGGAAGAAGATTGAGGATTGGCTTAAAGAATTTCAAAAGCTTCCTTATGTTTCACCTTATGAGAAATTCTCAAATTTGGATCAAAGCAGTGACATAGCTGAGAAGCGGCTTGTTGGACTTCTTCATGAACTGCTTGCCCTTTTTGTTGAGCATTCTGCGGAGAGGAAGACGCTCTTTTGCCTTAAGAAACATTTGGGGCTGCCACAGAAAGTGCACAAGGCGTTTGAGCGGCATCCCCATATATTTTACCTGTCTCTCAGGAACAAAACTTGTACAGTCATTCTTAAGGAAGCTTACAGGAATGGATCAGCTCTAAATGAGCATCCTCTGCTGAGAGTGAGGAAAAAGTACATCAAATTGATGAAAGAGTCAGAAATGATTTTACGGAACAGGAGGGTGAATAATAGGTTTTCTAATGAGAACTCTCTGAAACTGGATTTAGATTTGGATTATGTGGATGAGGAAGGCTGTGAGATGTCTGAGTGTTCTTAAGTAGAAGTTGATATGCCCAACCACAATTTCAGGTATAAGGCAGGCACAACCAGTTATATCCTAGCCCTGAGGTATTTTCATTTTTTTCACAACACTTGATTGCTAGATCTCTTACTCAGTTAATGAAAATTATAATCAATCCTCTGATTAACTTTGGTAAATAGTTTAATTCACAGCTGAATTCTCTGGCTTTACTGTTGTGGTTTTGATCTTTTTAACCCATATTCTGTGGCCAATTGGTCTATACATTGGGATCATATTTAGCAGCATTGATACTAATGAACTTCTGTCTTCATTCTTTTCCTGTCAAATTGGTCAATCTAGTCTTGTTTTGATAACACAAAATTAAAAATAGGTCCCAAAAATAAATTCTGTAAATTACATGCATGTCCCTTTGAACTTGGATAATTTGGACTTGCAATGAAAAGATGAAAAAGTTCTAGGCAATGAAAAGGCATTGGTGGACGGTGGTGAAAGCTTAAACTTGTTTGACTCACGATCACACTCTACTAGCCGCTAAGCCCTAAGCTCTCTCACATCTTCTAAGCTTTTTGTACTCCTGAAAGCTCTCATTATTTTTCTAGGGAAACTTGTAAATCGGTCACGAATAAATAACTTATTTGATAAATTGCAGGCCAATGCTTTCGGACTTGGCTCTAATCTGGGGTCACTGTAAATAGACCATATAGCCCGTGCTTACTAATGACACTGTTCTGCATCGAAGATTAAGAAGTGGAAGCTAAGGTTGTTCTAGCGTTGAGGGGCCGGGCCAATGGCTTTGGAATCTATACCTGGTTTAATGGGCTTCGCACGATGTTTGGTGGTTTTTCTTTGGGCAGAAGCACAATGTGTCGTTGAGGGGGCTTTTTTATGCTTCAAATATATGCTTCTATCTAATAGTTGAATCTAGTAAAATGGGTTAATTCCTTATAATGTGATAAATTAAAGTTTAAATCCCCGCTAGAACATGTGTCTACATTTAGTGTTTGAAAGTACTTTAAATATAATTATTTCAAGTAAAATAATATATGTGTTTAGCATAAAAAGCATTCTACTTCTAAATGTAAGAGTTTAGAGCTGTGAATACAAGTTTACCTGTCACAACCCACAAGCTAAATAATGCATGCTGATGCAGCTTGCCATGCACTAGGGCCCCTTATGGCGGGTTCGACCGTTTTACCGACTTTAGAAATATATAACTAATTTATAAATATTAAAAAGTTAATTTAATTATTTATTTATAAAAAATTATGAATTAGTTTCTCTAAAGTAATGGGAGATGGTGAAATGAAATTTTACATTGAAGACCATAAGTTAGGTTATATGTTGATCATAAGGTGTGGTTTGGTAAAATGCTGTCAATGAAGTAATGCAATGTTAAGCATCCGCATGAAGGGTAAATTGGGAGGTTTAATTGTTGAATATACGCAAGGTCAAGAAAATTGTTAGAACGTACTAAAAGTCAATTATAAATAATTTATAAGATAGACTTAATACTGTTAAAATATTATGAGGTGTTTTTGCTTGTATTAGATAAGTTCACATCAAGAGTTGTAACACTAAAGAATCAAGAGTAGATAATGCTATTCTAATTTAGTAGCAGAGGTCGTAGCTTGCATTTTAAATCTAAAGTGCGTTTAACTTTCAAATCAGTGTCCTATAATTTCTCACTTTTTTTTGCTGATGATGCTCTCCTTTTTATGAATGCAACTATTGAAAATTGCAAGCGATTGTCTCATCTTCTCGATGTGGATCGCACTGCTTCTGGACAACAATCGAAGTTGAGTAAATCTGGGTTGATTTTCTCTAAGAACACCCCCAATGCTGTCTGAGAACAAGTAAGTCGAATATTGGGACTTCCGTTGGTTGAAGATCTTGGAAAATATTTGGGCATACCCAATGTGTGGGGCAAATATAGACAGCAAGTGCTATCATATGTAAAGGAATGTGTTGGTCGCAAAGTACAGGGTTGGAGGAGAAACTTGCTTTCATTCTCGGGGTGAGATGCATTGATTAAGGAAGTGGTTAATGCTATTCCAATTTACCCGATGACATGCTTCAAGTTTCCGAAAAATACATGTGAAGACTTGGATTGCTTAGTATCTAATTTTTGGTGGGGTGGCAGCGAGTTAGGCAACAATATTCATTGGAGAGCCTGGGATTATATGAAGTTACCTAAATCAACTGGAGGAATGGGATTTCGGGACTTCGAGGTACTTAACGATTCCCTTTTGGCTAAAACAGCTTGGTGATTGGCCCAAGATGAGACCTCTCTCCTATCTAGAGTGCTGAAAGGTGCGTACCTTCCTAATTCTACTTTCATGGTGGCGGAAAAGGGTCATAAAGCTTTATGGATCTGGTCTAGCATATTAAATGGGCGACCAATGATTCAAAAGGATTGCCAATGGCTTGTAGGTGATGGACGCTCTATTACTGTATGGAAGGATGCATGGATTCTTGAATTACAAGGTTGAACCTTGAATCACCATCTCAACACTAAGGTTGAGTCCAATATAACTGTTGCTAGCCTGATATCTCATGGAAACTGGTGCCTGAATCAACTTGAGAATGAGATTCCGATAGAAGTTCTCTCGGCAATTAGAAACATTAAACTGGAGTTTCTTGATCACATTGATAAGTTAGTGAGGGTTAATGCTTGTAATGGAATTTATAATATCAAACTGGGGAATAAATCGGCAATGATGCGTGAAGGAAGCTTTATTAGTCAACCGGGCCCGTCTTTCACTCTTTCTAAGGAATTTTGGACTAAACTCTGGAAAATTAAGTCTCTTACACGCATCATCCAATTTGTATGGTGTTGCTGTTCAAAAGCGGTACCC
This sequence comes from Vachellia collinsii, assembly GCA_006871305.1. Lineage (NCBI taxonomy): Eukaryota > Viridiplantae > Streptophyta > Magnoliopsida > Fabales > Fabaceae > Vachellia > Vachellia collinsii. Next base: position 12,815 of record QFDD01004146.1, on the reverse strand, counting down.
ACCAAGTCTGCTCTTTTTAAGCGGCCATGTCCTTTTCCTGTTTGTCTATCAGAGCCAGAAACATTGGAACAATTGCCATTCTTCTACCCATGGGTGTGATGTGTTTGGTTTGGAAGTCAGTTGTCTATACGTACCGATCAGACTACTATACACTCTTTTGAATTATGGTTTAGCAACATCATTTGCCATAATTGTAAGTTGAATGACTATGATGTTTACTTGCTAGTTTGGCTACTCTAGTATATTTGGAAAGAAAGGACCGAGGTGGTGTTTAATTATAAAAATCCTGATCCCTTATTGGTGTTATCCAAGTCACGTATGGGGGTTAATGAATTCTGGGCTAACATAAAGGATGAATTACCATCAGGTCCTTCAACTCGGTCTTTCAGTTGGCAACCTCCTCCACCAGGTTGCTTGAAGATTAATTGATCTTTTGTTGCTGCCGATCGGTCTGCTGCTGTTGGAATTGTATGTGTGACACTCATGGTACTTTTCAGTGGGCTTTTGATAAGGTGGTCAATGCCCAAATGCTTTTGTCGCTGAACTCCTTGCAGTTCGATAAGCCATCTTGATTTGTTCTGAGTTGAACATTGGAAGTGCTATCATTGATAACCGAGATTTATTAATGTGTTTACAGTCCACCTTTGCTAGATGTGACTGGTGTGGATGGCACATAATGAAGGAAATTTTAGATCTCGTGGCTATTGTTTTTTCCTTTTCTTTTAGGGAAGGAAACTGCGCTATTGGTTCATTAGCAGTTTCATTGCAACGGAAGTTGTGCCCTTTGGGGTGGATGAATATACCAACACCTATGCTCTCCTTTTTATCCCGTGATGCTGTTAGGCTTCACGTTTCTACATTTCCATCTGCTACTATTGGTTTGGGAAGTGATGAGCTTGAACATGAAGGCATTGGCTAAAGCCCTCCTCGCAAATAGGCACCTACATTTTTTTCCTTATTTTCAGCTTTTTATTTGGTTGTTTTTTTAGTATGCTTTGCTTCTGGGAACTTTCATGGATGTAACTTTCTTCTGTTTATTTAATGAAAAATGCATATTCAGGTAAAAAAGAAGAAGAAAGAGTAGATAATCAATCGTAGTTTTTCTATATGAAATTTAATTATTAATTTTTTAAATATTTATCAATATATTTCTAATTGAATTAGAATAAAAGTTGAATTTACATGTAGATTTTAAAATAAATAGGAAATTTTTATAAATCAGAGAAATGCTTTAATCCAAACATTAAAAAACAAATAGACAAGATCCAACAAGAACCCATCCGAATTCCGAAGGGAGGCTTCATCATCTACTATATCTTCATTGTTTCAAGAACAAACTAGTCACTTGATTATTCTAGGTCTATTAGCTCGTGCTTTAGATCTGGTGCGGTGAACCTTCTTTGGAACATCGGTGGTTAATGCGTACATCTTTACAGCAAATAATCCCTCAGGGAATCCCCTCTGATCCTGATCAATCAAACACGAAATGAATACAAGAGAGAAAGAATTTTGCAGTACATGATTCTTGAATACTCCCAATTCAGTTTATCATCAATATACAAGACAGGCATGAACAAGAACAAGACATCATATAAATACTGCGACACGTGAGATATATTGGCTCAAATGTCATCAACATATGATATTATATAAAAGTAGAATGGAAAACATAATTTAGTGTTCATTGATATGATTGTTGATTTTTTTTCATTTAATTTTTCAACTTTCAGTTGTTTCACAAAAATTTCTGATTCTTCGCACATCAATGTACATTTCAGGACAATCTCTATACGCTAAATCTGTGTAATCTATGTGCAATTTCTATGCTATATTGCAGCTTATGTACAATTTTTTATGTAGGGTTGACACTAGTTTGAAGTGTGTTGTATCCTGTAGCCAATATGACTATCACATACATATAAATCGTAGATGATTGTACCGAAATTTTAAAGAATCAGCGGTTCATGCCGGGTCAAAGGAAGATGAAACACTTGAAGCTTCCATATGAACCAACAGCAACTTACCTTTATTTTGAGAATATGCAATCCACATCTAGCAAAGAGTTCTTTAAAGTATAAATCAGATCTTGTAATGCTTCGGTCGTCATTGTCAAGCACAAATCCTGTAGAGAATAAAAACAGATACATCCAAACAATAAAGCCAACCACTACGACATCCCAATGATACACAACTAAACTTTTTTTTTTTTAATAACATATTTTGTGTGCGCACACGCTAAGGGAAGATGTAATTTAATTTGAAAGTTTATGAGCAGAAGGAAAAATTTTCAAACAATGACTCAATCTACATTGTACACAATGAAAAAACATGAACAGGTTGGAAGGGCTTTACTGTAAACTCAAAAGCTTCCTCCCTGCTGTTAAGGAAATTATAGGTGTTATTGAGGGGCTAAAGCTGTGCAGGCAAAGAGGGTACAGATCTGCTGAATTTTGTTGGGAAAGAGCTGAGGCAATTGGAACGATCACCAGAGCCAGTTCTGATCAGTATCCGTTTAATGATACTATTGATATTGCGAGGCTTTATCTTATCCATGAGCCGTGAATAGCGCAGCTCTTTTCTCATATTCTGTGCTACGCATGGGACTCACTAGGTTCAATTATGGGGTTCATCTTGACCAGGTCTAAAGAAAATGGCACGTTAGTTTGTCTTATAGGTAAATTCAAATGTATTGACCCAATCCAACTATAAAAAAGTATTGTTTCTATGGCTCCACCTGGAATCTCCATATCTGAGGACTAGCAGGAGCAGGATAATGAGAAGTTAAAAGACTATAAATTTTCAAGTCTGAGGCGACAAGTTCCCAAAATGCTGGCCAAGTTTAAACTTCTTTAAATTTATTAAGTGCATGATAGAACATAATCAGCACGATTGGAAAGACAAATTAACAGAAATAGCATAATACCCTGTCTTGCAATATTCTCCTTGAGGACAAAAAAACCACCTGGTTTGAGGCCAACCTACAAATGACATTTATTCAGCTCTATCAGAAAATGAGCGCGTAATGATAATTACATAAGCATATTCAAGTATCAAAGGTTGCGGATTAGTTGTTTCTTTTCTTCGGATACTGATGGATTTCAACATGCTTCAATATCAATGGGATTTCAACATGCTTCAATATCACATTCTACAGTTCAGAATTAAGACTACTACTGAGCTTCTCTCATCCCTTTCTATCTACATATCCTCCCATTCCTGATGAAAAAATGGGGGAAGAATCTCCCTCCATTTACAGTTAAAATCACTCCACTCCGTATAGATTAATAATTCAAATAAAGCATAATGTACCTTTGCCCTTTGGAAAAAAGACACAAAGTCCTCGTCTGTAAGATGACCAATGCACCACTGGATCCATATTACATCATATCGTTGAGTATCTGGTGTAAAATCCTACAACGAAAGCAAGAAATCTCAATAAGTGAAGGCAAGTAACATAACCAAGTAATGGTATTGGGCTTACGAGGCCTGAATGATAAATTAAAGGCAATCAATGGCTTTCAAGAGCAAACAGAGGCGTTAGCCAGCAAAATTACCTGCCAATCAGTTAAGAGTTGGACAAAACAAAAAAAGAAAAGAAAACGTTATCTCATCACTCAAAGAAACTTTGTAGGTGAGTGTTAGCACCGAGGAATTTATATCATTTTGACACATTTTCTTACACTTTCCTGCAGTTTTGACAATCAATTGTGCTCTTATAATTTTCCAATCAAAGAAAATGCGCATAGAGTGATTGGATGAAAAATATAAAGAAATTTGTCAAAATTAATGCTTAAAAGTTGTTTTCATTTGGTCTATAGAAGAATGCATTAAACGATATCTTTTGAAAGAAGTGGAAGGGAGGAACTGGACGACCATAAAGATCAGAAAACAGGGTTAAATGAGCATGAAGAAAAGAAAAGGAAGAAAAGGGCAGAACTCAACCATTCGCCGTGGCGAACTAGCAACTAAGGAGAAGAGGCTCTCTATCTATGTCATTTGTCACGGCCAAAGCAACCTTTTGCCGCAGCAAATCAAGTCAAATATCTGCAATGTCCTCTCTGTGTAATTCACAAAGGCGAACATTGAAAATCTGATGTAGTTTTTTATTACTGAAGCGAAAATTTAGGTTTATAACCTAGAAAAGCGCACCATCATTATCCATTCAAACTTGGGAGAGACAATCTGGAGCTAAGGGAGCTTGGGACAAGAGTAGTTCTTGAAGGCATTGAGTTTTGGCATGAAGATTTAGCTATTTTAGGACCATATATCTCGGTTTTTCTTGCTTCTCTCTTCTTTTCTCTCATTTTTCTGATGTGGACCGTACTATTTTTTTCAGTTTTGGTGTATTGGATGATTATGAGTGGCTAAGTTTCTTATTCTAGGATTACTTTGAACTATTATATGGATTTAGATTAATTTTTTCCTCTCTTATATTGATGCATGAAAACTCGTGTTGATTTTATCTTACTTTTATCAAGAGTTTGGCCACCAGTTGGATTGTTTTGTTCAATTAAATGATGCTTGAGAAAAATAGTTTAATTATAGAACTTAGATAAAATTGTGTTAGACTTGAAGTTTGTTCATCAAATGAACAGTTGGTTAAAAGAATAGAGATCTATCTATTGGTCTAACACTGTTAAAGCAAGGTTGACACTTAATGATGTTTTTAAACAACTTAATCAACAGATTGAGAGAGTTCTTTAAAATTGCAAAAATTGACTTTGACTCAAGAGAATGTTTCAAATAATTTTGATCCTTGAACAAGTACATAGTTTCATTTTTCATTTAAAGGAGAGGGATTTTATTATTTATAATAAAGTATAATAGGGAAAGGTAATCCTAGGCTTCAAAAGTCTTGAGTAAAGTTTGAATACAGTTTTTACCATTTAATTTCAATTATCTAAGTCAAATTTCTCAAATACAACAATTACTCTTTTGAAAATGTTTTCACCCAACCTAGCTATAAACATAATTATTATAATTATCTATACTACTTGACCCATACGCTTGCGGTTAGCTAAACAGTGGACAGTGAGACATGAGGATTTTCTTTTTCTTGTGGGGGGCAGGGATGGGGGAGTTTGTCCATGCACTTAGGCCTGCTACACTGGGCTGTGGTCAAGGATGTATACATACACCATTTTAGGTGCCATAACTGTCTTGGATACTGTTAGGATCATTTTTGGTAATTTATGACAGTACATAAAAAAGAGAAAGATACCTTTTGATGGTCAGCACTTTGACTTACCATTTGGAAGAAAAAAATAGAAAATAGGGTGGCTGTAGAATGGCTATGGTCAAAGCCTGTCGGTTGGGGACTGTGAGAGCCATATTTTAGGTCTATAAATCTTCCATTTGGTCTGGGGGAGGGCAGAGAAAAATTTTCAGGTAGAAGAGTGGCTAAGGGCTGAGGCCTTTGGAGTGGAGAGGGCCAATCCTCTCAAAAGATTGGCAAGCTTTGTTATGTGTTTATGAGTCTTTGTTTTCCCTGTGCTGTTATTGTGAGAGTCATATCTGAGAGTGTGCTTGTATTTCTTGTTCATTGTGATTGTCTGTGTTGTAATCTGTATTTTATATCAGTATTATTAATCTTAAGCATTTGGGTTGTTATTCTCTATTCTGTTCAGTCTTGTTAAAAGCTTGTTAGCATTAGGGCCATAACAGATACTAACGCAATAATGTGTATCATATGGGTACATATGCACTATTCCATTTTCTTTTATCTTTTCTCAGGCGTGGTTAGAAATGTGCTGGAGCATTTTAAACCATCACAAAACAATGCCAAAGATGGCATCATTTTAGCTAGTTCCTTCCCACCTTCAAAAGCCCCAAAATTTCCCTTCCAGCTAGATTTCAAACATCATTCTTCACTATGCTTTGCCATTCCTATTTGTGGTTTGCAATTTTGTTTGCTGTTCTGTTAGTCATTTTCATCCCATTTCTGCTGTTCCTGTACTCTGTTATCGCACATTTTCAGTGCATGCATATCATTTCCTCCTATTTGTTCTCTGCCATAGTACCATAAATATGCTATAAGTTGCATTTTGTTTTAGGGCATTGAAGTGGAAACTGGCCAAAACAAAATCGTCTAGTATCTTCGGCATTTTGACGTGTTCTGATGCCATTTCAAAATGCTTCAGCATGTTTCAACATGTTTGGCATCGTCAAACAAAGACAAGTCAATAAACAATGTGTAAAGTGTCAATGTGTGCTCCGGACATGACCTTGATTCTCACTGATAAAATGGAAATAACCAAAAACATTTGTTTTTAAAAGAAGCATAATGAGAAAATCAAGAAAAATATGATTTTGGTTTTACTGCCTAATAAAGTAAAGTCACTGCATTCACATTCAAGTAAATTAGACATCTAATAGTGTACCTGAAGAGGCACACAATAAAAGTTAACTGCTTTGTGAATATCTGAATCCATATGATTTCCAGGAGACAAGGTTTCTCGTGCAACATCTAAGAAATGTGATACTGGCTCAAGGAGGTCAACCTGAAATTTACATATAGTAAACAAGAGAAAATTAAAAGACCGTATTAACTTATAAGATTATTATAACATCTAGCATGAATTACACTTGGTAGATATCAATTAACGATGCAAACAATTGCACGAATATATAACAGAGGCAGCACAAGACAACTTGATGATAACATCTTTAAAAACTAGCATACACCTCTCACCCACTATTCATCGATAAAGTTATCACAAAATGATACAACAAATTTTGAGAAGTCCATGAAACTGATACCATGGGGTACTATTAATTATTAATATAATAAATATATGCATTAAAAAATAATAAATTGCACCATCAATTATAAAAACGTTATAGTCATGATGAAAGCAAGGTACCAAAGGTGTAAACTTGTTAATGCTTTTGTGTGTTTTTGAGCCACATTGATACGATTTAGTGCATTTAGAACCTAATGCATTTCTATAAGACCAACAATGCTATATGGTAGCAAATGTAGGCTTTAAAGGAACTGCATGAGCATAAAGTGGAGATAGCCAAAATGAGGATGTTGAGATGGATGTATGATCCCATGAGAAAAATAAGATTCATAATGAACATATATGTGAAAGAGTTGGAACGGCTTTTATTGAAGAGAAAATGGTAGAAAATCATTTGAGGTGATTCAGACACGTTTAAAGAAGATCATTAGGTGCACTATTGAGGAGAGTTGATCAAGCAGTATGGAATACTTTAAAAAGTGATAGAGGAAGACTGAAGAAAACACTCAATAAAGTTATTGAGCGAGAATTTTTAGTTAACAATATATCTAAAAATTTGGTTGTTTATAGAGTACAATGGTACCGTGTAATCTTTGTAGTCAGCACCACCTAATGGGATAATGCTTTGTTGTTGTTGTTATTGTTGTAGAGCCTAAAGAATTTCTTGGATTTCTTATTTTGTCCTCATAAAACATGTCTGATTGTACTTTAGAATGAGGGGGTAGCTTAAATGCACCGTCCTCAGACAGCATACAAATGTGGACCTGTTCAACTTTATTTGGTAGTCTTTTCATGTGTCATTGCGATAAACTAGAGCTACAACATCATTACATCCCATTCTCTACCAAATAGTACGTGTAGATGCTTCCGACTAAACACCATCACATTCCATTCCATCCTAACCAAGGACACCACAAACCAGATGGCACACTGCCCAAACAAGCTTTATGCCCCTCCTATTATTCAAAACTAGTGTAATTGATAGTTTAAACAAAAAAACAAAATAAAATAAAATAAACAGATTAGCTGACCATACCCAATACTACAGACATACCTCATTGAAGTACCTAATAAGAAGGTTTTTGGTGACCCTGCCAATGCCAGAACCACAGTCTGGAAAACCAACAGATTGTTGATCAGATCTTTAATAGATAAAACTATACCATTTAAAGCATTTTATTCTAAATTTACAACAAAAAAGATATCATTTTTTTTTAAAATAAAAAAAAGGAAATGCAAGATTAGAGGCTCACTATATGACATATCAGGTAACTGAAGTAATGAAAGAAAATACACCTAACTTAACTAGAGGAACACCTTCACACACACACAGAGAGGCAGAGCTACAAATAGAACACACATATATACAAAGAATGTTGCCAATATTACTGAAACATATGAGAAACTTAGAACATCCCCAGTCAATCAAACTAAACAATCAATTCAAAGCTCCTAAGTATCCAAAGTTCAAATAAGTTAATCTCAATGATTTTCTTGGCTATTGCTAGTGAATAATCTTCAAAAGTATTTTTTTTTCCTGCTTTTCATTTTCAGATAATATGATAAGCACCAAGCACTAACCATCTCCCCATTGAATTGAAGCTAATTATGTGGAGCTTGATCCAGGAAATTTTTTTTCAGATTGCAATTATAAATCTAAGTCATCATGCTTATACTGAAAATGATTGCCAAAAAAATCAGATATATTAAAAAAAATGCAGTTTGTACACAAAATTTTGAGCTGAAAACACAAATTTACATTCTTTACCAATTTCAAAAATGCAAAATAATGAATATTCCAGCTCAACCAATATCATCAGTCGTCAAGTTGATGAGATATATGGAATTATTCACAAGTAAGCCGATATGGGGCAGTGCAGCACAGAGGTAAAGAGAGGGTACCGAGAGCAACAATTGGTTGGTCTTTTACACCAGTAGGAAAACGCTCAGACAGGACCATTTTCAGGAAAGCCTCACTATAATTTATATCAGGTTCATTCACATTTGCAAATCCTCCCAATACCCCGTCCATTGATGCCTCCACACCCTATTCTAACAAACAAACAAAAAGTGATTAGGAGAAGCCACTGATGCATCATCAAGTAAAACCGGACAACTTGTTACTGCCAGCATTCTCTGTTGTTTCCTTCAAAGATTCCTTAGCTTAGCTTCAACTAACTCAAAATTCTTCCATTCCCCACATACATATATACACTACTTCAAATTTTTAAGGCTAACAAAGACCTACAGCAAACAATTTCAATCACAAACTCGTAGAGCAAGCGAACCCAACCTTGAATACTTTGAGTTTTAGAAAAAAGGGTATAGATATAAGTGTCGTAGAGCACACAAGATACCTCCCAATAGCCAACTCCATGGCGATACCACTCAGTTTTCTTGTCTGGATCGCCCGCTTGTTCCCGCCACATCTCGTCGGAGGTCACGAAGTCACGACCATTGGAATCTGAGCCGCCGGCGTCCATGTAGCTTTGAGCTCAACTTCGGCGTGAGAGGAGCAGAAATACACCAAACCAAAGCTTCGAGAAATATAATTCCTGGTCCTGTAAAATGCAATTGCCTCACTCGAAGTTTCGCAATTTTGAAAGCTGCGGATATGTACATGCTACGGATACTAGCGAGGGAGAATTGGAATCAGCTCCATGTGAAAAAAATAATGTCTATGCTAATCAAGGGGTCCTAACTCCTAAGCCATCTTGGTCAGACTAATCCCTGATATAAAAGTGGACTTGCTTATGTTCAAACTTGTGTTTTCCTCTTCACACAGAATGATACTATTTGGTTTAATTTGATTTAAAACACAATAGCTTTTGCGTTATTCTTCTTTATGAATCAACATGTATTAAGTACCTTTTGTATATGATATGATCAAATATTTAAACAATCAATTAATTTGATTTATTGTAGTGTTGATCTACAGTATAAGAGGATATCTTACTAACTCTAAATAATTATTGTGATTGTATACTGTAAATTTTCAATAAAAGAAACCCCTGATCATTTAATCCAAACGTTTAGTAATTTTGGTGTGAATTTTTTTAATATTAAAAAACGTAATGGTTGTTATGAATATATTATATGCATGTCTATATGTTTTCATAATCCCCTTAATCTCATATATCGTCATAGTTTTATCTGACATTATAAAACTATGCCAATGAAAGAAAAAGCATTTTTTTTGTATTTTGTACTTCATAAGAATAATTCTCTTTTATTCTCTAATTCTCTTCTTTTCTTTAATTTCATTCAGCACGAGTTTCTAATAAAGGTATGATATCCTTTCATATTTCTATATAAGATGTTTTATATGCATGATATAACTTTAATTTATAGAATTTTTTTTATCTCCCATGATGCCTTTGTTTGTGGTAATTATATTTTATGTTTTGAGTGTGTTGTATGTCTTTAACTCTTCTATCAATTGTTAGATTGAATTTGTTATTCACTGCTGGAATAAGCTAAATTTGCTTCTTTACATATGTTCTCCATAGTCATCATGATCATGATGTAATCATTTTTAAACATGTTCACTTTAGAAAACCTAGAGCCTTTGTTTGAATACTATTCATCTTCTATGCTTATTGATTCTTCTATTGAATTTGATAACCATCCTTCAAACAATCATTGTTCCTTTTCTCTATAATATGTATCCAACAGACGTTGAGGAATTTATCTGGGTGATTTTGGGAAAGTCGGAAAGTTGTCAACCTTTGAGCATTGTTTGAAGAAATTCCTTTTTCTCTTCAACATGTTTCCTATAGATTAGCTGTCCAAATTAATTAACTTAATAATCTAGGAAGATGAAGAGATTAATTCTGTCAATGTAAAATTATAGAATAATCTCTAAAGATCAATTAATCTTTGGCATTGATACAAGCCACAAGCATAAGAATTTCATCCTCTTATAGTTAGATATGAGCATTATGTTCATTTTGTTGGTTTGATCAACTTCCTTATGAATAAATGTTTAGGTACAGAATTCTAATTCATAATCATTGTTTGAGCATTTTGCTGAAAATTTCTTGTAACAACCTCATTGCCTTCAATTCATTTGTAGTTGCCTTCATTTGTCAATCCAAAGTGAGTCTTACTTATATCTATGACCCTTAAAATTAATGAAGATATTCTAACATTTTCACACATAAATGAAACACAGGCGACAATCAACATTATCATCTATCGAAATATATGATGACCTAGCCTGTGAGTTTGATAAATAATGACAACATAATAGAGATGTTATGTTTCCTTATCACCTTGTTTTTCAAAAGAAAATTCATTAGAGCACTCAAAAAGTAGAAATTAAAGCCATATGGAGGATGACATTTAGGAGGGTATATAATCATTATAATATATTAATTAGAGCTCTCCATTCTTTATGTTTTCACAAAATTTGAAACTCTTGACAATAACAAAGTTTGATTCCATTAGGTGAAGTCAACTATAGAATTTAAAACTTTAACACAAAAAATAATGCAGCTATAGATTTGATTGAATATATTGGCTAATAATATTTTTCCAATCCATCAAAGGCTTTAGTTAGCTAATAAATATATTGATTTAATTAAACTAAATTTCTTATTTTTACTCCATCTATTTGTTTTTTTTTTTGTTTACATTTCAATAAAAACAAAAGTCACATGGAAGTTGAGTTGCAATAAATTTTTTCCATATACAATCACTTTTTATTGATAAGCATAATAATATAAAAATAAAAGATAAATAATTGGGTTATAGATAAGCTAAAAATCTAGAAAACTAAGTTGTAATGACTTAAAATCAATGGGTGAAATTATAAATAAGTTAAAAGTTAAATGATTAAAATATTATTTTCCCCACAATTTGTTTTACTTATACTTCTAGTTAATTATGTATCTATCATCTTTTTCTCCGTTTATTATCTTTCATCTTCTTTCTCTTCTTATTCATTTTCATCTATGTTTTCAAGAAAGTTAATTTTTAATATATTTATTACTCTTAACTAATTTTAATAAACAATTTATTTTATATAATTTAATAGTTGCTGTTTATGTTTATAAAAATGATAGAAGGGAGTGTTATTTAATGTAAATATGGTTATAATTTAAATTATAAAACTTTATATTATAATCCAAAATAATAAGTTTTACTAATAGACAAATTACTACTATAAATTTGATGATACCGGGAAGAAACGCCTCATACCGTCATAGAGGGGAGAGCGCGAAGAGGGATGATTCATGATTCTGTCATGGACGACAAGGGAAGTCAAAGTAAGTAGCAGAATCGAAATCAACGAGAAAATGCTGAAATCGAAGGAAGAGGAAACCGAAATCGACGAGATTCTTTTCTTTCTTTTCGCTGTTCGGCCATGGTGTGTGTTTGCTTATTATAGAATGGAGTGTACGGGAAATTTTTGTTTGATTTTTAACTTATCACGACAGGAAGGATGGGTTCCCTTGTTTGATATTTGGCTTCTTACAACAGGGAGCGTACTTAAAATAGTTCGATGGCTTATAGTGTACTGAAATTTGGCCTCATTGTGCGCTGGAATGGTTTGATGACCTTTAGTGGTGGATAAAGCAGTGGGTTTCACAGCTGTGGCCATGGCGGTGCATTATCAGATCGGTAATTATTCTTGTCCATGACGTCTTCTGATGGTTTGATATGTTGATAAGGTGTCTTTGTTTTTTGAAGTTGCAGACAATGAGTATTTGATGATTAGTTTCAAACTAAAGCTTGCTATAATGATAATGGATTGATGTTGATATCAATGATTTTTGGATTTTAATTGACTGTTATAAGAGGTTAATGACAGTGATAGCCTATTATTTCAATTTTTGTAACTGCTAGAAAATTATTGAATAATTTGACCGTTTGATAATAAATTTCAACAGTAATGAGTATCATTCTAAATAGAGAGGTGAACTTTCAATTTCTTTTGGTAAAGGTTGGGATCTTGAATTGATATCCTTCACTCTTTCTACAATAGATGGCTCAAATTTGCTGCAACAAAAGGCCAGAGGAGCCACAGCCACAGCCACTGCCACTGCCACAGCCACAGCCACAGCCACA
>QFDD01004145.1:0-16817 GCA_006871305.1 Vachellia collinsii | reverse complement strand
CCAAACATTAATAATGATTATGAGAATAAGTTACAAAAGGTTATACAAGGACAAAGTTTTGCAGGACCTTCCAGGCGTCTCCAGATACAGAGAAGTAGGGAAAAGGATCTGTGAGGCTTATCAAACCATAGAGGAAAAAATCGTAAGAGTATTATATGGAATTGAGAAATGAGAACTTCATGGATTCTATGGAGCTGTTATTTGCATCCTCAGCAACATATAGTAATTAGGACCTACTCCTATATCTTTGATAAATTTTGTAACTTTAACTAATGCTACCTTTTGGTGGCCTAACCATAAATTGAGTAGCATAATGTACAAAAGAGAATTATAACGAAATTCTAAGATAGAGATTTATTCACCAAGAAGTTCCAATAATAATGAAGAGTATAAATAGATTATCATTTTTTATATTATCTCTTGTTATTGCATGTTTTTAAATCACTATTGAACTTTTGAGCAATTAAATCTTTACTTTAAGATCTCACTGTACTTTCTCTAATATTATATATACAAGTCTCCAGATTAGAGCTGAACTTGAACCATGAAGGTCATACTCCATCTTCTATTTTAATATCTCTTTTTATATACATTTTTCTTAAAAAAAAGTGAAAAAATGGCAATGAATCTGGACAAGATATATGCTATCAGTTCATTGATTTTAATTCCTCTCACTTAGAATTCCTTGAGGCTGTCTGCAAAAGACGAATTTCCAGATATCAAAGGGCCAGCACGAATATATATATATATATATATATATATTCTTGATCGTTGGATCTCATACCTGGTTTTCTTCATTGCAATAATCTCAATTGATGTAACTGGCACGGACTTGCTTAACTGCTGAATTCGAATATGTACTTGTCATTTCATGACATGAAAGCAGTCTTAATGGAGGAACAAGCATACTCAATCAGACAAGTATGAAGTGAGATAGCAATTCATTGCGTTCATCGCATGAAACAACTTGCGAAAGTTGCTTTTGCTGAATGAGCACATTTGAAGAGATTCACGTTTCCATTCACGGAGATTAGACATCAAAGGTTCAATTACAACCTAAGTGATAATAAATGATGTTGCATCGGCACACACTTATTGTAACGACAAAACTTATATCAAGTTATTTATATTTCATTAAATCAAGTTCTTTTAATCACAATTGTCATTTTGATGTTATTAATTGTTAAAATGTGTATGCACACTTGCAAATTCATCTATCACTATCGTAAATTTATGTGTTCGCTCTTCTAACGTAAATTAAAATTTATAAATTTTCAAATGAAAGTAGAATTTGCAAATTTTCACATGGACATTTTGTTATTTTTCAATAATTAGTTGTTAAATTGCGAATGCATTTATAAACTTATCTATAAACTTGACCTAATGGATAGAAACAGTTTTAGAATTGTTCACGTGCTTCTTCTTCATCTTATAGACAACCTCCAAGTGATATTATCTCTAGTGGGGTTAGCACCAACTTACCATCAATCATGACCGCATGCTTGGCCAAAACTTCAGAAATTACTCACATGGCAGAGCCCACTAGTTACCACCAAAGAACAAAGTAAGTTGGAGGCAAAGAGTACTATGTCCTCAGTGCATAATATCGAAGTAAAGATATATTCTGCTCTGCTTTTTCATTGTGAGATTTGGTTGGAGTTACTAGAAAACAAGATCTTTTAATTTTAATGCCTTTGAAAGAGCTAATGGGAGGCTCGATAATATTCGAATCTGACCTATTTAAATTGCCATATAAAAAAAGAAAAGAAAATTAAACTATATCTTTTTTGTGTCCTATAGTAATACTGGGGAAAAGAAGCTGGCAAAAAGTTATATAATGAAGATTTGTTGGAGCTGGTAAAAAGTTATATAACGAAAATGTTTGTCATCAGTGCATAATGTGAAGTAAAAGATGTTCTGCCATACTTTTTTCATTGAGATTCGGTTGAAATTAACAGAAAACAAGATTTGTTGTCCCCTCATATGTTCTTACAGTAACACAATAGTGTTACAGTGAAAACAAGCTGGTTAAAAGCCATATATTGGCTAACAACTGAGTCAGCAGAAAAATGGCCATCTGAGAAACAAAGTTTAAAACCCATCATTGGTCTAAAGAAAATGGATCATAAGATGAACCCTACCATATGCTGTTAGTTAGACTTTTGTTCTCAAATTCAATGAAGCTTAATATTCATTTCAGATACAGTCACACAGAAAGTCCTAACAGTAGACTATAATTTTTGTTAAAAGTAGAAACTTTGCACTGTTTTATATGAGTAATTTTAAATTATATATTAGAGATGATAGAGAAATAGAAAAGATGACATGAATTTCTTATATGTATTATGATCAGGAAAGGAAAGGGGTAGTAGACATACAGGAGGAAGGAGTCTCAATATTAATGGCACGTAATGACAAAATAATCTCCTAACAGAATAATATACGATCCTATACCAATGATATACATATTAAATATTTAATTTAATTTTAATATTTGTACATTCCCCCTCAACTTGGAGCATAGGTGTTAATCATATCCAACTCATTACGAAGATGGTCAACCCGAGCCCAATCAAGAACTTTCATAAATAGATGAGGTGATCATCATGCTCTCACTTGTCCTATGTAAATAAAGTTCTTCTTACT
This sequence comes from Vachellia collinsii, assembly GCA_006871305.1. Taxonomy (NCBI): domain Eukaryota; kingdom Viridiplantae; phylum Streptophyta; class Magnoliopsida; order Fabales; family Fabaceae; genus Vachellia; species Vachellia collinsii. The sequence continues at coordinate 14,171 of QFDD01004145.1, read as the reverse complement.
CTTATCCCGTACAAAGTGACAATCAATTTTAATGTGCTTCGTGCATTTATGAAACATAGAGTTGGAGGCTATGTGCAGAGAAGTTTGGCTATTTGGTAATGAGGTTTTAAGGCTGTGTACTGAGAAACAGTATGTGCCAACTGCCAACTGTATGTTCACTCTGTCACTTTTCAATGTTTGCTTTGTCTTGGCATTCTAGTAGAAATTAACAGAGAAATATGAGCTACCTCAAAGTCATGATGTATATTCCATTATTAGCTGCCCACAGAGCCCTAACATCTCAGAAATATCTCATACCTAGCCCATTCACATAACTCAGATTCATTCAAGTTTGCTTCTTACAGTTGGACACTTGGAAGTTTTCAATAAAAAACTTATTTATGATATTATTACAGCAAGACCACCCGCGCACGCGCATTGCCAGCCTACTAATCCATGACATGGGGCATGGAGTATCACACGTTGCCCAAGTAGTACAGAATACTAAATCATTCCCCAAATTCATCTGGCAGTATCATTTCCACTAGGAACTGTCCAAAATTTGCAGCTTGCCAAGTTGCAAGAAGGACTAAACTAAATTCTTTGAATGACTCAGTAAATAGGTTAAGCTAATTATAGATGGACAGATAAGTATGTGAAGCTTGGGTTCTGATAAGATCTTATTTTTTTGATGTACTTATATAACTATCTGTCATAAATTAAGTCTACACAAGAATCTTATGAAAATTACAGATAAATGTGGTGGCCCAGCATGAAAATATAAGTACTAGAACCTGCTCTTTCTCACTTGAAAATATCTAGTAATCTTAGGTAAAATATATACCTACCATGTATACTAGTGGTGGTGGAGGGTCAAAAAAAAAAAACGAAAGATGAAGATGATATCAAGTCTGATGCAGTTTCAATCACCCCACTAAGGAGGGCAGAATTATGAGCTTACTCTAGTTTTATATCTTTCATAATCATAATAAGAAGCTTTACATAGGAATATGTTTCTAACGCGAAAAGAGCCAGCTGTTCCTTTCAACATCGTTATCTCTGCATGTTGGGTCTCTATAGTTTCTATCATAAGCACAAATCTTTTCTGATATATTTGTGATTAAGAGATATACATAAAATTTTTGACACACACACACACACACACATTTCAAAAAGGCATTTCACTATACAGAGCACTCCTCCTTTTAAGGCTCCTTCATATTGTTGTGGAGTCTGCTTCATAGCCGTCAAAGCATTTTTTTTTTTTTTGCTGGTAGAACTCCACTAGTACAAATACTCAAGAATTTTGGAGTACGCATTCCTTTTTTCCTTTGGAACTTTTTTATGCCCTTTGTATGGTCAGATTATCATTAGGGAATTTTAAAAAAGCTAAGGAGATTAGTTTGAATTTAGAAATGCCAAAGCTCACATATCTCACCGTATGGCATTAGTTAGTGTTGAGCTTCATACTTTGAAAGGGACTTTGACCACTTAAATATAAGATATCGAGTTTAAATTTGTGTGAATCAAGAAAATGTTTTTAGAATAACCACTCCTTAAATATGACATATAATGCTCAAATACAACTCAGTTAAATAACTATATAAAAAAAATTGTTGAGCTTTTGAGGTGGATGTAACCATAGACACACAATTATCCTTGGCTAAAAAGGCAACTACAAGGTTTTGTTCTAAGTGGTTTTTGGGATATAAATTGGAATCATTAACAGATGTACATGACAAGAGAATCACAGTCACAGAACCTAATGAATTAATGGTAAGTGTTAACGAAGAGATCGCAATCATTTGATTTGGAAAAAAGAAGAAGAAATTGGTGTTTTGGACCACAATATATTGTGTCCTCACTTTCAGGGAGGAAGATGAGTCTCAACTTTTTTTTCCCTCAGGCATCTCACTTCTCACCCCAGAGTATGGGTGAGAAAGTTCAGATTTCATTCTTTTGTCCTTCTCCTTACTTAAAGAAATCTAATTCTCACACAAACGCATCTTTAATAAATTTTCTATCTTTCTTCTTCTTCTCTGTATTAACAACCAACCACTTAATGGAGTCAATGACAATAAGAGTCTCTTCTATCTACCCTTTTATAGCTGATTCCCAAAAGGAATGGCGCCAATGGTATTCTAAGTATTAAACTAATCCTTATCAAGGCCGATGAAATATTCTCTGCAATATTGTAAGGCACGTACTTTCTGTCATTAAATGATAAAAAGAGAGTCTAATAGCATATTTGACACCATGTGATGGGTTTCCCATGCGCAAAAGTAATATTAAGATTCTGCACCCCTGCCTTTTTTTTTTTTGTTTCTTTTGGGAGAGTTGCCATTTATCAATATTTTTTGTATGGGTTATAGGTTGATTTTTTGAATAATTACTTGGATTCCAATTGAGTTGCACTATGAGTAATAGAGGTTAAAGTTTTTTGAACATGATTTTTCCCATTTAAAGTGTTTCAAAAAAATTGAAATTTTACTTAAAGAATATTGAGTCTTTTCCATTCAGATCAATAAATGGTGTTGATGAATAAGTTGATTGATTAGAACAATTTAGCAAATTGAAAAGGATAAGTGCTAAGCAACTCTAAACCACTATCAAATTGTGGACCATGAAACAAAGTATGGTTCCGGGAGGGAAAAGGAAAAGCACTTGAGAGAGAGAGAGAGAGAGAGAGAGAGAGCCACAAAGCATCTTGTTGTAGCATACTGGCATCTTCCTTCTCTTGATTTTTAAAGTTGGTCCCAGATGTCATTAGCTCACTTGTTGATGGGCTGCACTGACCAATCACTTTATCTATTAGAATATTAGATCCCTTGTGCTCAGTGAAATAGAGTATCAATCTTTCTAGTTATAGTTATAGTTATTAATTATTAATTATTAATATTATCATTTCTCTAATAAAATAATATTTTGTTTCTTTGAATTTTTAGGAGTAAAGAGGATGTGTCGAGATTAGCGGTTGAGAACCCTGGAGATTGTGTTGCATAAAAAATTTTAAAAAAGGATTCATATTACTCAACATTATTGTTAAGCTTAGACAACACTTGGGGGATTAAGATGCTAATATTTTCAGATTATAAGAATTAGCTTTATAATTGTTACACACTCCTTCGGATTTGTAATATAAATAATTTTTAGAAGAATTTCTTAATCCACCATAGTACAAGTTACTTTAAGAATAACTTATTGCTATTTGTTAATTTTACCCATCTAATTAATACTTAAATACGCTTTTTTGTACTTTTTTTTCCTACTCTCCAAAACTTCATTTTATATGGGTGTAGTTTAAAAGTATTTAAAAATTGCACAGACGCTGAAGATTGAATAAAGCACAGATGTTTTCCTTGAATATATATATATATATATATTTTTGGCATAAATTGAAGATGGATCATGAGTAATTATTCTTTAAGATTTGAACAAAGAAGGAACGTGATCCGAATCCCCTCTCGATTGCCCTCTGTTTGTGACACTACAACTCTCCCGGGACCCGAAGGCCAATCAAAACTCAACATATCACATGCACAGCTCATGCGTCTGAGAATGACGTGGCTGCGCGTGTACGCACTTTCAGATATATGCCCATACATCCATCCATAAGAAAGCTACAAACACAATACATAAGCTAATAAAGAATAATGTTGTGTTATTTATGCGATGAGGAGGGAATAAAATAAACATAAAATGTTAACATTTTTGAATTACAGTTGGATTCACAGAGAATAAACACAGCTAAAATTTTAAGTTTAATTATATGTATATTGGAAGTTCAAGAAGTAAGAAACTTTAATCAACATGAGCGGTAAAACATTGACATGAAGGGATATGGGTTAATCTCTAGTTGTAAAATATTGTCCATATTCATATTAATTATCTTGATAAGTCTCTTCTTATTTGGGGATTAATTAAATTAAATCATAACTACGCTTAAGCTTAATCCCGAGTTGTTTCCATGTATTTGCAGCACATGCATCGATGGATAAGGACGGTTCATCAAAGCGTTGTGTTGCAAAGTTGGCCATGGTCATATATCATGTGCGATGTTGATGAATCATGCATAAATTTGGTTTTTTTTTTTTTTTTGGTTTGAATAAAAGGCTGCGGATAAATCATGCATAGACTCTATCAAGATCTTAAATGGGTCTTGATCAGTGATTGTCCAGTCTGTTAATTCATGAGCTTCTTTACACACACACACACAATCCAAAACCAAAACAGAATTTCAAAAGTTGATATAGCAAATGACAATATTGGCGTGTGAATATAATTAAAATAATGTAGGCATGGCCTCCCCCATTGGGACGTCAAAGATTCAGGGACCAGAAAATGATGGAGAATTGCCATTTGATGATTTGTTATTAAATATAGATATAAATCCAGGAGTTAACCTGGAAAATGCAACTTCCCTGAGAAGCCATGTGATGGAATTGGTTGACTTGTTTAACGACAAGCTTCATTCGAAATGATGATGAACAATCACTAATACGACAATTACCAAATATGGACGTCGTTATGTTGAAGACGCATTCTTTTTCGTTTTACTAAGAATCTACACGTATTCTTGCTTCATGCATACTTTTTTATCAAATACTTTCGGGTACTCTTAAATGAACACATACATATTTTTCTCTTTAAAAGGGTAAATATTAAGTACTTAACTTTCATTAAGAATTCCATAAAAAAAATAAATCGATAAGAATTGTCACTATTATAAAATACTCTCATGGTATGTTACATATTACTTCCTCTGCCTCAAATTAATTATTGTTTTGGAATTTTTTATGCTTCAAAATGATTGAGGGCGATGGTAAACTTTCCGGAAAGTAAGTAATTTACTTCTGTTTAGTTTAAAAATAAATATAAATTTATGAGAACTTGAAAACCCAACTTTTATAGTACTTGGCAAGTAACTTTCTTTTCTTTAATGCAAGTTTTAGTGGATCTTTTTAAGAACATTATATATTTTGAAATATTTAGGTGTATAATTAGATTATATATTGATTTATAAGTTAAGTAAATTAGTATATTTATTTTTTTAAATAAATTATTTTATAAGAAAACAAAACATCAAAACAAGCATGCTTCTTTTTTTGGGGCTGAAAGAAGTACACTCCGTCTTTGAAAAATAATTTCTTAAGTACAAATAATTGAACTATACAGCCCTGCAGAAAGACTTAAATATAGAATAGAAATATAAACTAAATACAAGTCCTTTATCTCTAATTTCTTTAATTTTTTGATGGAAAAATTAATGCATCTCGCGCACGTCATAAGGAAGGGAAAGAAAGCCAGTTTCTTGAAATATTCATGGAAGGGATTAGAAAATGGGATCGTCGCCTCATAGTCATAAAAGCCCTAACCCAACAACCAGGAACACGACTAGTGGCTCTTTCTTTCCTCTTTTTCACAAACTTCTTGACCCAAATTCAACTTTTGCTGTAGTGGTTGAAGTGAAGAAGCTAGACCACAACTTTAGACCTGTACAAGTGTGTCTGTTTGTATTATAAGGTTGGAAAAATTGACAGGGGTCAAAGATAACATCATCCTTCCAGTATGTTGCAGCGTGTAACAGTTCACGGGCATCATGGCAGCTAATTTAACAACTCACCAGCCTAAAGCTAAATTTAAAACACTCAAGTATATCCAAAATAACTGAGTTGGGATCAATCAATAAACCCTCCTCCAAAACATTAAAAAGGTCTAAATTAGTCCATGTGATGTGAGTGCCAACAATAAACTGTAGCAATTAGCAAGCGTGTCTACCTCACAAATTTTAATTCCTTGTGCCTGTCTACCTGCACTTGCCTTCCATAAGAGGGAGGCAACAGATTCTCAAGGCTCCACTGAATTCCATGTTCATCTATATTCATCATGAACATAATTATAGACCAGAATGATAGAGCAATAGCTGTATCATTATGTTTCGTTTAGCACAAAAACCCTCCATTCAAAGTTTTCTGGCTGAATGCCAATTGCATTATGATTCCAGCGCATCATAATGTTGTATACACAAACAGAATAGTTTCAGTAATGAATTCTGTAATAAAAATTTAACATGTTAAAGTTACTGATGAGAGAATAGTTTCAAAACCTGCAAATAGACTGTATATGTACTCGAAGAGCCAAAAGAACAGGTCCAAATTGAACGGCAGTTCCTATGTCTTGAACAAATTCTTACCCTTTGTACCTGTGCAAGTGGGTTCAGCTCTCCCTCTCCATTATGTATTGGAGAAAGATTCTTGAAGGATAATTTTATGGGACCAGTCTCTAATTATAGCCGTCTCTCACGTGTAAATAAACAAGAGCTTCCCAAAAGATGGCCCATGGTAATTATGCCAACTTTTTTGCTCCCGGAATTTCTCCTACTTTCTGTAGTGAGCAACCTTTCGGACTTTGATTCCCTCCTTTCCAAAAAATACGCAATCTTCGTACATATAGCTTCTTTTCTGGCGTGAAACGCAGTCTTCACACTAAGTGGCGTAAAGATAACAAGGAATGAATAGAAAGAATATAATTAAAAGAGAGTGCACATATGTATCCTGACCATATATCTCGTTTTGAGAGCACGGATGAACCACATTATTCATGATTTATAAACCATACAGCTTCCTACTTTTATATAAACGCGCGCGCGCACAAATTGATTTCTCTATGAGATCTCGCAGTATAAATTCCTTAAGCAAGGTATAATCAGTAACTAATCATCATATGTGGGTCACAAATAAAAGGTCGGTGGGAATCAGCAGCGTTTTATTGTCGGCCGATCATAATTAATTTAAAAACTGGTTTGTGTGTATGAGGCTGTGTGTGTGTGAGAGAGAGAGAGAGCGTAGGAGATGATTTATTACAAGACAAGGCTTAGGCTCCTTCCAGGAACCTCGACGACGGCATGGGTTGAGATTGGGTTCACACTGTACTATGCAATTTCCATAATTATGATTAATGGCGCAAAAGGGAAAAAAAATTGAAAACAAAATAAAAAGAAGTGACATGCTTATACTATAATTCCTACGTACCAATTCTCCAATCAAGTACATAAGGTGATTATTATCAAATATGACATGTCAGTATTTACTACAGTATGATTAACTCTTCACCATAAATGTTATCAAACGATTTGATGATGAACATTCAAAATCGGACAAAGTTTTTTCTTTTCTACAGCTAGCTGGTCCATCTTTGGATTTGACATTGTAGGCACCAATATATTTCATTCTGAATCTGCTATTAGATAACTAGGTCTTTATACTATTCCCAGCTCCACTTGGATCCATGATGGAGCTACCATCAGTAGGATCAAGCCTAACCCACGACCACCATTGGTGTGGTCTTTGTGTCCTCTTGTACGCGCAGAATTCTCTGCACCTCCATTAGAAAGCCTCCTGTCTGCCACTTCTTATACCCTATGCACCTATTTTACTCATTTCATTTGTTGTTGGTACGAGATGGAAGGTTTTTCCTGCACGCTTTTACCTCTATGTTTTTTACTTTTTTATTTCGCATTAACTGCGTAAGCTTCCTGATTATTCTTTCAGAGCAGTATATATGTCACAGGGATCTCAAGGAAAAGGCAAGCTAAAAAAGGGTCTAAGCCCGTGCGTCCAAGTCAACAGCCTGACTATATATGTAACCATTTGTGAAGCACTCGCGACCATAAGAAAACATAACCGTCTCTACTGTGGCCTAAGGAATTCAAACCCAATGTCACTTTCCTGTTCAAAAAACTTCTTCCAGAGATTCTGGGTCGATGAATTCCAAATGGGAAGTTTTGCACATAGCAGCTTTCTGTCTAGTGATATCCTGCCATCCCTTGGAGCCCGAATCAACCAAGAAACTAGACTTCGAAGATGCGTAATCTCTCCTTTCAACCCCTGGTATAGGTGATGACCCTGAACACAGTCACAGTATAAGATCATCCCTCTTGTAATATTGTGACTTCAGCTTCTCATACGCTACTGCCATATTACAGGGCTTGGGAGATGTTACTTATTATCCTGGTCATCTACTCAGCCTGGATTTGCCCCTTTGAGTTTGCATTTCTTCCTTACAAGCAAGATGCACTATTTATCATCGACAACACTGTCAATGGCTTCTTTGCCATTGACATAGTCCTGACATTCTTTGTTGCATATCTAGATAGCCACTCTTACCTTCTTGTTGACGATCACAAGAAAATTGCAGCAAGGTGAATAACCTATCTTTCCTTCAAATAAGCATGATTCTCTACAACTCTGCTTACTTCATACGGCTACACTAAACTTACAGGTACCTGTCCTCCTGGTTCATTTTCGATGTCTGCTCAACGGCACCATTTCAGTCCATCAGCCTACTCTTCACTAAACATAGTGGTGAGCTTGGCTTTAAACTGCTTAACATGCTTCGGTTATGGCGTCTGAGACGGGTCAGCTTTCTATTTGCGAGGTTTGTCATCATCCTTATCAGCCATATGGCTATGGTTTTCTCGAGCACTTCCATTTGAATATTGCCGCGCTTAATAGCTCCTTTGCTTCCTCCTTAGGCTTGAGAAAGACATCCGCTTCAATTATTTCTGGACTAGGTGCACAAAGCTCATTTCTGTAAGCCACTAAAGCCCATATGTTTCCTCTCTTCCTTTACAATTTCAAGGTACTTCATCCTTTCCTAAGGACAAAACCTTAATTTGATTGCCCCTTGCACCAAATCTCAGGTAACCTTGTTTGCAGTCCACTGTGCCGGATGCTTTAATTATCTGCTTGCAGATAGATACCCTGATTCTAAAAGGACCTGGATTGGTGCCGTGTACCCAAATTATAAAGAACTAAGTCTCTGGGACAGATATGTGACTTCAATATATTGGTCTATTGTCACACTTACAACTACTGGCTATGGGGACTTGCATGCTGAAAACACTGGAGAGATGCTGTTTGATATCTTTTACATGCTGTTCAATTTGGGATTAACGTCATATATCATTGGAAACATGACAAACCTTGTAGTCCACTGGACCAGCCGCACCAGAAATTTTGTACGTACTCTGAAACTAGTCTGTTCTACTTTATTTTCTATATCAATGGTTTCAATATCCTATACAGGTGTTATCAATTGACATTATATCTAGAACCTATCATTATCTTGGACATTGCTTGAAATGCTTGTTTTAGACATCCTGGGGACCCCACATTATGAAATTTTTTAATCTTCAGGTCCTAGGAAATTCTTTAAATAGTCTCATAACATGGCACCCTTCATTAATTTCTATAATGGATAGCTGTCTCTCTTTGTTCATAGTATACTTTATTCAAATAATTTGTAACTTCATTTCTTACACCTGACGATAAGAATCTTGATTATGGTGCCAGAGAGACACAGTGAGAGCAGCTTCAGAATTTGCTTCAAGAAACCATTTGCCCCGTCATGTTCAAGATCAAATGTTGTCACATTTGTGTCTGAGATTTAAAACCGAAGGATTGAAGCAACAAGAAGCACTGAACGGTCTGCCTAAGGCAATTCGTTCAAGCATTTCACACCATCTATTTTTCCCCATACTGCAGAGAGTCTACCTCTTCCAAGGAGTTTCTCATGACCTTCTTTTCCAACTGGTAATACTCCATACTCGTATTTTTGCGTGATTATTATAACACCTTGTCTCCACTATCTACTGTCCACTTTGTCCTTTTACTTTCTCTCTTCGGGTACGGAGAAAATGTAGAATCACCATTACTAATTTATATAATATATATATATATCAATGAATAAAGTTACAAAATCTGACGGTAGTCCTTTTATAATGATAGGTGTCAGAAATAGAAGCAGAATATTTCCCACCCAAGGAAGAAGTGATCCTGCAAAATGAGTCTCCAACCGACCTTTATGTACTGGTTTCAGGGGCAGTGGTGAGTTAGCTTACAGATGAATGATTGGATAATCCTGAATCTTATGCTAATCCTACTAGTAATGAATATTTTTTCCAAATGATTGATTATTACAGGATATTATTCGCTACATTGATGGACGAGATCAAGTACGTCTGATATTTAAACATAGCTTATTTCCTTGAGAAATACATGATGGCACTACCGAATATAGCTACTTATTCAAAATTATTCAGGTTATCAGTAAGGCAATTGGAGGAGATGTAGTTGGTGAGATTGGAGTTCTATACTACAGACCACAGCCTTTCACAGTTAGGACCGTGGAGCTTTCTCAAATATTAAGACTTAGCAGAACTTCCTTAATGAATGCCATACAAGCAATCCCAGAAGACGGACAAATTATAATGAACAATCTTTTCATGGTAATAAGGATAGACTTCATTTATTCTTCACCTCCACTTTTCAATAAAACATCCTAATTATTTTTCATCCTTATTGTCAGAGGCTAAGGGGACAGGACCTGGGCTCTAAATATGTCCATGAAATGCTTGAAGGAACAAGAATAGGAGGCTGTACGAAAACTTCAAATGGAAATTCCATAATCAACGAAGGGGAATACAAAGATTTTACAGGCTCGGAAGACACTTTTCGTGGTGCTGCAAAGGACAGTCAACAACATATGGTTGAAATTTTGCTCCAAAGAGATGCAAAGAGTCCAAATTCCCAACCATGGACTCCAAAAGTTCCAATAGAACAGCGAGAAAACAAGAGCATTTCTGACCTCTTAATGAGTGATCAAAATAGAAGAAAATCAGATGAACATAGAATAGATTTGGTGGCTGGTAATGATCTAACCAGAAGCAGAAGGCCTGATGGTCCCAGGCCTATCGACTTTCCAATAGAAAAAATATACCCAGACTCCTATTCAGGAAATACCAATGTCCTAGGTGATAGAGAAGTGGCAAAACGCATCAAAAAGAGAGTTACCATCCACTTGATCTGTGACTACTGTAGTGCTTCACAGGGGCATGGGAAATTGATACTTTTACCTGATTCATTAGAAGAGCTGCTCAAGGTTGCTGGTAAGCTTTCTTAAATGGAGAACTTGGTATCAGATAAACCTATAATTGACAACAGTGATTGTTAGTACGTTGCAATATCTAAAAGAAACGCAAAGAGAAGGGTCTTCCTTACTTTTTTTTTTTTTGGGGGAGGGGGGGTTGGTTAGGAAAAACTTACTTTCATGTTTTCTCTTGTATAACTGCTAAATTATTAATCTGCAGGTCAAAAATTTGAAGGCTCCAAACCTACCAACGTTGTTACTGCAGAAAATGCAGAGATAGATGACATAAGCATAATTCAAGATGGTGATCATCTCTTTCTTCTTTGCAGTGATAGAGAACATTTGAGTTCACGATGTTACCAACAGAGTTCAAATTGCAGAGATGAAAATAGCATGTAACTGCTAGGAGGGCCATGATATAGTGAATTATTAATAACAAGACTATTTAGCGAGCAAAATATCAAGAAATTAAGAGCTCGGCTACAAAAGCTTCTCATTTTGATTGTTGAAACAAAATATTTTACAATTTTGTCAATATTACAACGGGGCTTGCTTCTCCAAGAAAAAAAAAATAATAATAATAATAACAATTTGTATAATCAAGATGACAGAAGCACAGATGAAGTTACTGATGCATTGCATGATTCAAACATTCAATGCCTTACAAGCATCTTATTGTACTGCTGCACTCTGGGTCGGAAAACTGTTTATTGTAGTAACCAGCCGTACAACAACTGCAAGAGTCTTAAGGAGATGCAAAAGGCATATAAAGGGAAACTAAAGACAGGATAATAAAGGAAAGCTTACAACACCACATTTTAAATGAACTCAGGCGGGTAAGCCACCCAAGCTCAACAAATGTTTGTATGGGCTAAACAAGGAGACGACGGTACGATAAGATGCAAAGCTGCTAGAAATGTTAAAATAATCGGTTCACTTCCTTAATAGAAAGATAACAAGAGTGTACATCAACCCACCGTAAGTTTCCGTAAAAGTCAGCTAAACTCATCCTCATGTTTTCATAGCATTCTATCAACGTACAACATTCCATCTCGACCTGTACTGCATTCATTCCCAGATCTTACTTCGCTGCAAATCTTAAACCAAAACGAATCGAAACTCTATTTCTGTAAATAATACTTTCATGGCCAATGAGGCATATTTCCGCTATCTACGGTTAATCAGATAGAACAATTTTATATGAATTTTATCAAAATGAAGTGAGTCACATCTTACCTTGAAGAATGAAGGCGGCGAAAGGTAGCGTCGTCGCGATCGACACATTTCTTGCAGCAGTTCAGAGAGTTCGACCGGCTCGATCCAATCAGGGAGCTCCGACTTAGATGTTGCCGCACTTCTTTCTGCCTGGGACAGAAAATTCCACGGGGAATTTTGGGCGGGGAATTCAATCACGCCAAATGGTAGCATTCAAGTATATAACTGCACAACCATCCGTATATGCATCTTTCTCCCGCCTCCACTCTCTCGGGTTTTCCTTCAAAACGAAGTCGTTCCAATACACGGACTTATTATTTGAGATTATCTTTTAAAAAGTAATTATACACAATCTAAAATAAATATGTAAGAGGAATTTTATCTCGATTTATGTAAAAGTAATTCTAAAAGTGGTTGACAGACATACTATAAATCTAGAGTCTACGCAATCAAACAAGGTTTTTTTAAGGAAAAGAAAGTAAATTATGTGGATTAACATGAAATCAAAAAATGAGCCGCACTAATAAAAAAAAGTGCAAATTCGTTAAAAATTATACACTCACATGACACATATATATTATATATATGGTTTTTAAAAATATGATTTTTTTTTAATGCTTGCTATTATAATTTTTTAATTTTGATATGTCTCTGCAAAGAAAAGGATAATCGCAAATACATTGGCGCTCGAACTACTCATGGTTAGTTCCAAACCTGTGCGTGGAAGAGCTGAAGTCTTGATCATGTTGTAAATTCCTGAAGTGGACCTTTATTAGTAAAATCATTGAAATTGATCCACTGATTTTGCCCGCTTATAGTCAATTAATGATGGTTGATGCAGTTATTTATTTTGTTTGTTGGCATCTTCCTGGCCTCGTGTGAAAGAGCGTATTGCAATGAAGACTAGCAGTGGTAGAGAAGAACACAGGAATAAACCAAATGAAAGTTGATCGCCAAACGACAACTGCATCTGGACAATGAGTGAGTTAATTAAGGATTTTCCTTTTTGTTTTTGAAGATGACTCACCATACATGTAATAAAACTATTCCAACAGTATACGAAAACAATAAAAACATAACAAGCATTAAAAAAAAACAAAGAAAAGCAAACTCAGCAACTACCACCCAAACTGCATGAGACCATAAACCATCATCATCATCATCTATATTCAACAGCTTTAAAGGAGGCACACCTCTTTGGAAGTAACATCAGCCAGTTAATCGGCAACCAAGTTAGCTCTATGGGAATCCATCTGGTGATCACGATGGAGAAACTATTAATCTACCATATGTTGTATTGTATTCAAAACGAGACGTTGAGCCTTAAGGGACCCTCACCCATAGATATCGTGGGGTTACATTGGATGCTTATTGATGAAAACGTTATTTTCTAAGAAAGTAATAGTTAAGATATCTTCTTTATTTCAAATGTTCTACCCATTATAATAATTATTTTTAATCAACTCAAAATAAAAATTAGATCCTGATCGTCAGATCAGCACCATGTTTGTCAACCACTTCTAAAATTACTTTTACACAAATCGAGACAAAACTTGTCTCACATACTTATTTTAAATTGCATACAATCACTTTTTAAAAGTTAATTTCAAACAAGCCTTAGACGCTGATCATCAATGCTATATATATATAGGATTTACATTGGGTGCCCATCAATCTTGACAAGCATCCAATGTAAATTCTATATAGCACTTATAATACGAGAGGATGCAATTAGGGCTGAGCAACGGGCGGGACGGGCTGGCCCGATGGTCAACCCGTAGCCCGCCCGTTTAGTTTTCAACGGGTTCGGGCTAGCCCGTAACCCGTAAAAAGCCCGTTTAAGCCCGAAATAAACGGGCTATGAACAACCCGGTCAGATACGGGCGGGTATGGGCAAAACCCGTTTAACCCCTCCAATCTTTAAAAAAAAAACGAAGTAAAAGCACCAGTTGCCACCAACCAAGTCCAACGGAAGAAGAATTTGAAAATGAAAAGCACATGATATAAGAAGAAAAAAAGGCAAACAAGGAGTAGTCACCACCAACAAA
>QFDD01004144.1:0-19320 GCA_006871305.1 Vachellia collinsii | reverse complement strand
ATCAATGAAAGTGATATAATATCTCTTACCACCTCTAGTTTCAGTTTGTTTTAAATCTCCTACATCAGTGTGTATTAAATTTAATAGCTCTGTTTGTCTTTGTACAGAATGATGAGGTTTCTTTGTTAGTTTAGTTTCTGCACATAATTCGCATTTATTATGCATATCATTTTTACTTCCAGAAATAAAACCTAGATCTTGCATTTTCTTTATGTATGATTTATTAATATGTCCTAATCTAGCATGCCATATATCAAAAGAATCAACAATATACGCAGAAGAAGATGCATTATTATTATTGTCATCAACACTTAATACAAACAGTCCTTGATTACAATAACCCTTCCCAATAAGAACATTATTCCTAGTCATGACAATTTTGTCAGACTCAAAAGATACCCTAACCCCAACCTTTCCAAGTAGTGCCATAGAGACCAAATTTTCTCTGACTTCAGGGGCGTACAGAACATCATTAAGTACTAAGGTCTTTCCAGATGTGAGCTCTAGTTCAACTTTTCCTTTCCCTTGAACTTTTGCAGTTTGAGAGTCAGCAAGATAAATATGAACTTCTCCTTCTTCAAAGGAGGTGAACATTCCTTTGTTTGCACATATGTGCTTGGTAGCCCCGGAGTCTACCATCCATTTCTTCACATCAGAGATACCTGAGAAACTACAACAGCGACAACATCATCACTGCTTTCATCTCTTTCAACAAAATTTACCTTTGGTTTTGGAGGAATATCACTTTTTGCCTTTGCCCTTTTCCTGCATCTAGCAACATAGTGACCTGGCTTTCCACAAACATAACAACAACCCTTTTTCTTGAACTTAGGGTTAGTCTCTTTGGGTTTGTAATCAGACTTTCTATTTTTGCTCTGAGAATCGTACATTTTATTATGCTGCTTTGCTTCCACCAGATTTGCTTTGACAGCCATCTGTTTTCCCTTTGCTGCCTGAATTGCCTTTCTGTTGGTGTCTTCTATAATAATGTGTGTGATAAGATCTGATAGTGATAATTGCTTCTACTTGTGCTTCAATTGGTGCTTATAGTCATTCCATGATTCAGGAAGTTTCTCAATCAGGACCCTAGCCACGAAATCATCTGGTAAATTGATCTTTTCAGCCCGGAGTTCCTCCAACAGTTTGTGGTATTCATTGATTTGCAGCTTGATATCTTTATCATCTGCCATTTCTCATTTGTACAAATTTCCTACTACGAATTTTTGTTTGCTTGCATCCTCAGCGGTATATTTTAGGATCAGAGATTGCCATATCTTATTTGCTTCCTTATATATGCAGTACACATCAAACAGATCGTTAGATAAAGTAGTGAGAAGAGTGTGCCTGCAAACCTTATTGGCATATCCTCATTGATCCTTAGGTGTCTGCTCTGCATCTGCTGTAGGTTCAGATTGTTCCAAGGCAGTAGCCACTCCATGCATGTCGAGGGTGGCATAAACTCGCTCCTGCCAACGTCTAAAGTTCTTGCCATCAAATACGTCGATCTTGGATGTATCAGGGAACGGCTTGGGAAGCGGCATGGCCATCGGTATAGCATGCACAGACGGCACATTGTACTCATTTGCATCAGTACTGTGTGAATCCGCAGCAGAGAATATCTCTCAAGATTGTTGTTGAAACCACGAACGGGAAGAACAGAAGCAGCACTGTGATTGGTTCGAGTCTTCATGATAATGACAACCTTATGAGCACAAATTGAGTTTCCACCTCAAACAACACTTGAGTTGATTAACAAGTAATTAATTTTGAGCAAGAACATGAGGTTTTGATATAATCCTTCAAGCACACATTTTTCCCCTAGACACGTATATCTTTATATTGAAGACGATTATGTTCAAGATATTGTTAACTATTAAATGCAAACATTTCTCTCTTAGCAGAAATTTGATCTTCCATTCGTTATATTGTATAGGATTTATTCTAGACTCAACCTCCGGCTATTGGTCAATCAAGAGGCACATTTTTTCCAACCTAACGAACACTCAAGCGAGTGAGACAAACAATAAAAGTATATAGACCCATATGGTTCAATGAAACTAGGCTTAGGTGGCAGTAGAAGACCTTATATACAAACAACCCTATTTCCGTGGTCCCCAAATATGACTTTATGGGATGCATAATAAATGGTCATTTCATCTTATTCTACTCATTTAAAATAAACAATTCATCAATTGGTTATCAATAATTTTTTGTTCACACACACATATATAGATATTACTTGTCAAAATAACCTAATAATTGTGGTCCCACACATTATCACACATATTTAGCTACAGGAGCCTTTTACTAATTATGTGATATGAGCGAATAGATTGTGGTGGTATTTGAGAGTGTATCCATCGCATTTTCTTAAAAAAAAAAAATTAAGAATATATAATCTTCCTTTTCTTTTCAGAGATAATTTTAATCAGTTGGAATTCAATTTAAATAATTAAATTCAATATAACTTACTGTTTAGAAGATTGGTATATGAAAGAAGATTTATCGCGACTTGTGTGGAATGCTTCTCCAATGCTCTCCCAAAAATTTGCACCCCAACAACACTTTCATTGGGATCAAGAACATGACTTTTTCAATCAATCCTCCTGTCAAGACTCAACCTTTCCAATCCAAAGAACACTCATGTATGTCACTAACAAGAATAGTATGTAGTCATGTTTGGTGTGGAGAAATTGGGATTGGATAGGTAAAAGTGGAAGACCTTAGCTTGTTCAAACAACCATGTTTACATGGTGGAAGGTTGGAATCCCGGTTAAGACATATGTCCATATTTAGTTCTTAAATAATGTCTTGAAAAGAATTGTCTATAATAAAATAATATATATGCTTAATGAAAAATAAATATCCCTCTTTACTCGGTCCACAATTTTGACTTTATCTCATGTATTATGTGTTTGATTTATATCAATTGGGTTGGATCTAGCATGAAAGGTTAATTCCGCTAACCAAAATTTGAATTCGCACAAGAAGAGTTGACAACATTTAGTTTCCAAAAGTGTCTCCAGCATAATTGCATCCAATAGAATATCTATGCCTAGCCAAAAAAAAAAAATCTATGTTTCATTCCATCCAATTCTACCGATTATATACAGATATATATATATATATTTGAGAAAAGATTTCTTTTATTTTCAAAAATAATTTTAATTAATACAAATATTTTGAATTTAATTTGAATAATTTACACACAAAAAGTTAGATTGATACCTAATATCAAAATAAATGCATAAATTTTAACAAGAGTGATTAGAATTTAATTTGTATAATATAATGAAAATATATTACGAACATATTCTAATAATAAGAATATTCTCTGTGTGAGAAGGTGTTTCTACATTTAAAATTAATGTGTGAGAAGGTGTTTTTACATTTAGAATTAATCTAACCTAGATTTCATGAAACTCTAACTCAATTTTATAATTTTCAAAAATCTTGTGGTGATTTTCTTGTGCTCCTTGTGACCTATGTGTAATTTTCTAATTAATCTTTAATTTGAGATTTGTAAAATGACAATATTTGAAATAAAACTTAATAAAGATGTCATACATCATTTTTATGACATTAACTCACTTTTTCCAGGCTGAACAAATTATTTTCTTATTTTGTTTTCAAATTTTTATTTTCTTAACTATATAGTACTTAATTTAATGGCATTATCTCACACAACTCCATATTAGGCGCATTCAGTTATGGGACCATCTCACTTTGTTCGATATCAAGTTGGTCCCAGATGGAGAGAGTTCACTTTGCTATTTCTATATGAAAAGTATCATATCGTGTTCAAATTTGTATACTCATTTTTTTTTTGGGGAAATGAAAGAAAAATACTTTGTAAAATGTGAAATGATAAAGAGGTGTGAGAAGATTTATAAATAACAATAAAGGAATCAAATCTCAAAATAGCATTTTGACATTTGAAGAAAAAGAAAGAATAAGAGGGAAAATATAGAAATGCCCCTTAGATATTTTTAAAAAGTTCTCAACTAACCCACTAGTGGTCACCAAAAACCCCCTTGGACAACTAGCCTCAGACCTCCAGCATCGGAGTTTCTTTGTAAAAGAAAGTTGGTAATATTTATGGAAATGTTGATTATCCCTATATAAAACATGTGAATGAGTTGAAAGAGTGACTTTGTTACTCAACAAAGGAAAGTAGATAATATCTATAGAAATATTAATAATTCATATATAAAACTTGTAAATAAGCTCAAAGTGTAGTTTGGTTACTTAGTAAGCAAGAGATGGCAATAACTAATTAATGAAATATACGGAATGTCTTAACAAAACTTATGAATGGGATGAAAATGTAAATTTGTTACTCGGTAAATAAAAGTTGGTAATACCTAATTAAATGTGGGGAATGCTTCAACAAAAATTGAGAATGAGTTGTAATTAAATCTAATGAGTTTACTTATATGTTTTTTTTTTATTTTGCAATATATATTGAATTACATTGGCAATATTTTTGAAATGTAAGTGGGGTAAGATCAAATCACACCCACACTTTTATAGCTATTATTAGCTTTTATTTACCAAGTTATCAAACTATAATTTCAGCTCATTCAAAAGTTGTATATAAAGATTACTAACATTTCATTAGGTATTACAAACTTTACTCAGTAACAAATTCAAACTTTTAGTTTATTCACAAGTTTTATAGAAAGAATATCAATATTTTATTAGGTATTACTAACTTCCTTTATTGCATAATAAATCCATACTTTCATATCATTTACAAGTTTTATATAGCGATTATCAACATTTATTAGTTATTACCAACTTCTTTTTACGAAGCTCCAGCACCATCGACAGGAGCAACTCTAACACTAGTGGTTGGTGGCCAGTCGTCAGTAAGGTGTTTAGAAAAAGTTTAAAATAATTAAGGGGTATTTTAATCTTCCCTCTCTTATTTGGTCTTTTTACTCAAATTTCAAGATTTTATTTTAAGTTTTAACTCCTTCTCTATTATTATTGAATTTTCCCACACGTCATTTGTTAACTTCTAAGATCTTTTTACGTTATTTTCGCTCTTTTCTTTGGATGTAGGGTTGTTGAAGGTGGTATTAATTAAATAATACCTCATCCATTCTTAAACATCAATGATAGCACCTCGTATATATGGAAATGTATTTTATGTTGTATGAAGAAAGAAAAAATTATTTTAGGTTGTCGATATAATCTAAATTACAATAAATATTTTAAAATATTTTATTTAAATAATATGGCAAATGTATGCGATAAAAAATACAATTAATATAACGTTATTTTAAGTCGTCAATATAATTCAATTTATAATCTAACTTCTGATAAGATGTAATATAAAAATTAGGGAGAATTGATGAAAAATTTCCCATTAAAGAATTAATTAGAGAATGAGACATGTTCAATTGCATATGAGGAGCTCAGTTACATATACGAAAACTCAGTTGCATATAACGTGAAAGCTCAGTTGCACATAATGTGGAAGCTCAGTTGCATATTGTGGGAATTTAGTTGCATATGTGTGGAAGATCTCATTCTACAATTAATTTTTTAATGGGGAACTTATCCACAATTCTCCCTAAAAATTATCTTACCAATTAACAAATGACCCAGAATCTATACCATTATTTTTGGTTTCTATGGTTAATTATCATGTAAATATAATAACAGGTATACATAACTAACATTTCTATATTTAATATTTTATAATAAAGATATATTAAAAAACTAAACCCTGTCTGTCAGTAGACTTAACTTGCAAAAGTTATTGGAAATGACTTCATGACAACGAAATTCTTTTGACCCCAATGAGCACGTCATCAATTTGCACCTCTAACAACACTTCAAGTGACAGAAAAAAGAATTAAATAAGCGCAACGAAATGATTTTTTGAGTCAATCCTTTAAACAAGACTCAATTGTTCTAACCCAAAGAAAACTCATGTATGTCAAAAACAAGACTGGTATTGGGATGGCTTAAAATGGGGGAGAAAAAGTACGTTTATACGTAATGAAAGATGAATCACGTTGGTAAGGGGATGTTTCTCAAATTTAATCCACACGGACAATTCACAATATTCACTCGTTCGTACTCGTGTCATTGTTTCATGGGGCAATGCATGTGCCTCTCCTACCTATAGAACCTAAATAATTAATTGGTCATCAATATGAAGACAAAACAATGGGGAGCCGTTGCAATTAAAACTATGTTTGTCTATCACTTTTGAAATTATGGTTTTAAATCCATAAGTTAATCTGTATTTTTGAAGTATGTTTATCAACAGCTTTTTCAAAAACATGATTTTTCTTTAAAACTATGGTTTTGAAGCTTTCCCAAACATGCAGCAAAGGCCCTCTATCTGGCCAACTATCACTGACGTACGACGTGGAAAACTGGAAACACATAAAGGCATGTTTGGTACGGAGACATTGTGGTTGAAAAGTAGAGGTGGAAGATCTTGTTCAACCAACGCTATCTATTTACACTATCCATGTTTGGAATGGCCATCGAAACATATGTCCATACCTAGTACCCGTTGATTTACCTGTTAATATGTAGAATAAGATTGTTTCAAACAAAATAATATACTGTCTTCGATCTTTGATATAAAAATTAATTAATTTTTTTAAAAAAGTTAAGAAAATTGGTTAAATTAGTTAATTCACCTATAGTTTCAAATACCCTTACATAAGATTTAAAGAGAAAACAGAGGCCTAACAAAAACCGGCTCTATCCTTCCACCGCACCAACCAGATTGATCTTTGATTAGTGATTTCAGATTTTAGACTTCTGGTTTGTGATTTCAGAATTTCGTCGACATAAGCTGGTCTCTTATTTTTCCAAACATTATACATATTCATGTAAAAGGTACGGTTAGTTTCCTAATAGGTGACTATATAATAAGAATAATTTATAAAAAATAAAAAATGTGAACATATAGATTTTGTTACTAGGTCATCTCTCTAAAGTGGGGATGTGGGAGAACTTTTGACTGTATGATTTGTATATGAATCATCTTGGTATATAATTATAGTTAAGGGAATATTGATAGGGGTAATTTGGAAAAAATGGTTAAATATATATGATATAAAATGGATTAAGATCTTACATTTAGGATCAAATTTAATGTCCAATTGGCTCTTATAAAACATCTCCGAAATAAGCTTCGCGACCTGGTGATCTTCGTCATAGAAGAAACATTTGTCGATAAGCAAGTGCTTGTTTGGAGGTATAATAATAAATGATTATTATAAAAGATTGTAGGTGGCATATGCTTAGCCAAAAAAAAAACTCTATTTGAACTGTCTACAATTTTGACTTTATGTCATACATAATATGTGTTTGATTTATATCAACTGGGTTGGATATAGCAGAAGGAGTTAATTTCTTATAATATGGTGAAACAATGTTTAAATTTTCGCTAAAAGAGATATCCACATTTAGTATCTAATAGTGCCTTGAAAATGATTACATCCAATAGGATACCTATGTTTAGAAGGAAAAAAAGGTGTTTCATTCCATCCCACTCTACTAATTATATATATATATATATATGTATTTATATTTATATATGGGTTACAAACTTACAATACTCATCCCAAATCCCTCTTGTACATCCTATTATTTTTCATACTCTCTGAGTCCCAATTATTTTATATGTTAACTTTCGCTCTTGTGGTCCTTAATGTAAGACATAAGCAAAAAGCTGATATTGATTATAAATTTGGCAAAAAACAAAAAGATATTGATTATAAATGCAAGATCCATTTTTTATATTCATCAATTTCTTCCCAACTAATCCCCTTAAAAAAATATGTCATATTAACTAATTTAACCATATTCCTTAATCTAATTGAATTAGTTAAGTAAATATTTTTTTTTTTTTTTTGCCAGAAAAATAAAACTTCTTTAAGCAAATTGAAAAACAGAGAATAAAACAAACAAACAAAACAAACAACGCTAACAAACTAAAGCCCAACAACAAAAGCCCAAACCAAACAACACCACCAACCTAACCCTAACCCTAAAGAAGAGAAGGAGGACTTCACTGCCGTTGCCGCCATTGCTGCCGTCACCGTCGCCGGAGAAATTAGAAGAACACCACGGACACTGCCGGAGATAAAGGATGGGGGTTCTAAGAACCATCTTAAAGGTCCCATCCTTTTTAATATACTATCTGCTACCATAAGAGCAGAGAACCAAATTCCATAAACAAGTGTGGAGCAGAGCAGCAATGACATCAACACAAACAGAAACGCCTTCCAGAATAAAAACCAGTACCACCAACACCATCCCTTCCCCAAAGCACCAGATCTGCAAGACGAAACCAGCGTGCAAACCCATCTAGACCAGATCAAATGAGAAGAGCCCAGAGACCTCACCAGATTAGACGTCGACGAGTGCTTACCATCGACCCACAACAGGATAAGAGCCAGATCGAGAGGACCATGAAACACCAAGGAGACTACCGTCATCGATCTGCTTTGCTTGGGTTCGACAGGGAACAACACCAGGGTTGAATCTCCCCCTCGCCGTCGACTACCCTTCCACGCCCTTGTTGAAACTTCAGTCTCCTTCAACGCTTCAATCGCTCTTCCCTTGACCCACTCCGCACAGATCATGGCAGCCAAACACAAAACAAAACAAAGGAAAGAAAAGCAAAAATCCAGCAGAACACCCCAAAGCCGGACGACCTCCCCTCCGGCAAGTGCCGGAGAGATGGCCGCCGGAAACCCAAACCCCCACTGACGGAGAAGACGCTCCAAGAAGGAGAAAAGTCCCACGAGCGGAGAGAGAAAACTCTACTAAGTAAATCTTACTCTAATAAGGACCAGAGGTCAAAGGATTACATGAATGTGATTCCAAAAACACCCGATTTCTTATATCAAAAAGTAAGATAAATATTAGTAATTCAGCCATATATATGTTGCTGGTCATCACAGTAAGAAAATAGAGATAAAAACCATGGTTCAAAAAACCGGACCGGACCGGCCGGTGATCCGGTCCGGTTGACCATTTGAGCAGGTGACCGGTTCGAACCGGTCAAACCGGTGTTGAACCGGTCAAACCGACCAAACCGGTTGAACCTTCACCTCCTTTTTTAAAAAAAAAAGAATTAAAAAGTAGAAACAATGAAAAAATGGGAATCAGAGTGTAATAATGTGGTTCATTAATTTTTTTTAAAAAAAAGGTAACAAAATTAGTCTTTAATTTTTTGTTTTCTATTTAAACAAATTTATGTATGAGGATATAAGATAAAATTAATTCATTTTATCCCAATTTTTTATCACTGATATTTAATTAAACTCTAAAAATTTAAAACATGGATAAAATAAAATAATATTATAGGTTTTATCTATTAATTTTTTTAAAATAAAATATAATCTATTAAATTATATTATTTTAATATAGCCGGTCTAACTCCGGCTTGAACCCGGTCTGAACCATCAACCCTTGAACCACTGTCTCACCCGGTTCAATGCCCGGTCCGGTTTTTTGAACCTTGATAAAAACACAAATAAAAGAAACATAAACGTGTTGTTATTAATTATTACATATATTTTCATATTGGATCTATTTGGATTAGCGATGTAAACCACTTTCTTAGTATGATGTACGGTATACAAGATAAGTATGTAAGAGAAGTTTTATATTGGATTGCATGAATGGGATTTTGTAACACTATGATAAATAGGAAAAATTATATCATATATTAACTTCCACGTAGAGTACATATCTTATTGGCTGAGCAATAAAAAATTGAAAAATTACTGTAAGGTCACAAAAAAGAGACTTAATTATCAAAAAAATTAAATAGTAAGTTAAATGATTTTAAACCTTTTATCTTCTATAGTATTAAAATTTGTTATTGCATACTCCTCAATTGGTATTAAATTTAATAAATTTATTAATTTTTTATTTTCAGCAAAAAAAAGATAAAATTTTTTTGATAAGATTTCATAATAATTCCAAATGCTGCTAACTGCTTTTATAATTACTTTGGTTTACTCTACTGCACTTTATTATAGTGGTCACCTCAACCTGTATCCCTATTAAATCTTAATTTGAAGACAAAATCATACAATCTTTATCAAATCCATGCATATTTTAACGTGAATGATGTAATATGTTAAAACTATCGATAATGAGAAGGAGTGTAATTTGTAAATGTCGATGGACGTCATATTCAGCTAGTGCAGTGCATTTTAGGTAATAAGAAAACATCAATATTTTTATTATTTAATCCTTAAAACATTGATTTTTAATGGTATCAATAAATACATATTTTGTATAAATATGTTTGGTTGACTCTAAACTGACCATAAATCCTTGACGTATGGTGTATGTAACAATGAAAGTGACATTTGTCGTAGTCAAATGAAATTGTGGTTATGAATTCAAGTGGGGAAAAGTAGTAGTTGGAAAAGTTTGGAAATCATTTTTCTATTAAAGGGTTAGTGATAACTTAATTTGAGACATAATACCTATCCTTTTAGTTTTATCATCCAAAAGAATCACAAGCGTGTTGATCAACATGTGTGGCCATAATTTCAATATCTATTTCTTTGTTGCAGCCATATGCGTCTTTACTTGTGCAGAAAATTCCATCATAAAGAGTTGTGTTGAAACAGATAAGCAAGCTCTTGTCAAGTTGAAGGCTGATTTCATTGATGATTTAGGAATGCTTTCCTCATGGAAACATGAAGTTGATTGTTGCAAGTGGAATGGAATTTCTTGCAATTATTTGACAGGCCATGTCACCAAGCTGCAAGTTCCATCTAATGCTTCAAGATATTTAGAAGGTAAAATTGGTTCTTCACTATGTGATTTGCATCATCTAACTCTCTTGAACCTTAGCTTTAACTATTTTGGAGGGAACAAAATTCCAAAATGCATTGGTTCTCTTAATCAACTAAGAGAGTTGATACTTTCGAATGCTGGGCTTGGAGGTATTATTCCACATGAATTCCAGAATCTATCTAACCTTCAAACTCTAGATCTTGGGCATAATGATGATTTGATTGTAAATTACCTTGGGTGGCTTTCTAACCTTTCTTCTTTGAGGCATCTTGATTTGTCTCAGGTTAATCTAAGTCGAGCTATTGATTGGCAATCATCTTTATCAAGAAAAGCTCCTCCATCATTAAGAAAGTTGATGCTTTCATATGTAGATCTTGTTGGTATTATTTCTCTTCAACTAGGAAATTTATCATATTTAGAAACTCTTGACCTTAGTGAAAACCATAATTTGATTGTCAATGATCTTAAGTGGATTTCCCACCTCTCTTCTTTGAGGCATCTTGATTTGTCCTATGTTAACTTAAGTCAAGCTATTGATTGGCAATTATCATTGTCAAAAATGTCCTCTCTATTTGAGCTTAACTTAGAAGCATGTGCTCTACCTCAAGTCAATCATAAATTGTTCATCGACAATAATTATTCCATTTCTCTCACAAGCCTCAGCCTTGCAGATAATGACTTTAACACTTCAATTTTATATTGGGTGTCTAATATTACCAAAACCTTTGTTGAAATTGATCTCTCTGGAAATACTTTCCAATATATTCCTGCCGGCATATTTTCAAATATGAATTCTCTTAAAAGTCTAGATCTTTCATCCACACAACTTGTTGCCTCAAATGCCTTTATAAATGTCACTTCTCTTGAAAGTTTGTACCTTTTCGACAATAATCTTGATAATGATATAGGGAAAGCCATCTCTAATTTATGTCAATTGCGTGAGTTGGATTTATCCTACAACAACTTGCTTGGTCCATTAAGTGATTTGATACCACAATTGCATTGTGCCCAACATAGCATAGAGACATTGGACTTAACATATAACCCATTCCGTAGTGGGCCATTTCCTGATTTTTCCAAATTCTCATCCTTGGTGTTACTGCTTCTTTATAATACAAGTCTTAATGGACCCATTCCACAATCACTTGGGCACTTGCCTCATCTTTCAATTTTGGATATAAGTCAAAACAATTTGAGCGGGCCATTCCCAAAGCTTCATGAACTTTCATCGTTGAAAATGTTATATATGTATGACAATAAGTTGAATGGCATAGTCAATGAGGTGCATCTATCAACTTTACCCAACCTGAAATTTCTGGATGTCTCTAATAATTTTCTTTCATTCAACTTTAGTTCAAAATGGGTTCCACCTTTACAATTGCAAACATTTTATGCAAGGTCATGCAATTTCAGCATAGGTTTTCCAATGTGGCTTAAGCATCAAAGGGAGCTTCTTGTATTGGACATTTCTAATTGTTCAATTTTAGATTCAATTCCTGAATGGATATGGCTATCCCCAAGATTGTTGTATTTGAATATTTCCCATAACAAAATCTATGGAGCATTGCCAAGATCGTTGCCCAAATTTGGATTTGCTTGGGATTTTAGTTTTAACAATTTGTCAGGTCTCATCCCACATTTTTCACCACAAGTAGAAGCCTTGCTTCTCTCAAATAATAAGTTCTCAGGCTCCATATCTTCTTTATGTGCAACATTACAATCTCAATTATCCCATCTTGACATGTCAAGTAATTTGCTGTCAGGAAAACTTCCTCACTGTTGGAGGCAATTTTTGAACTTGAAAGTATTGGTATTGGCAAATAAAAATTTATTAGGGATGATACCTTCTTCAATTGGTACTTTGAAGAATATTAAAAGTATCCATTTAAATAACAATAACTTCTCTGGAGAGATACCATCTTTGATACATTCTCCATATTTGAAGTTCATTGATTTTGGACAAAATAATTTACATGGAAAGCTGCCAACATGGATTGGAAATTACTTGCCAAATTTGATTGTTTTGGGTCTTCAAGCAAACAATTTTCATGGAAACATGCCTACAAGTTTGTGCAAGCTATCATTTCTTCAAATTCTGGATCTTTCCCAAAATAATATTTCTGGGACAATACCCGATTGCCTCAATAACTTGAGTGTTTTGTCAAATTTAACATTTCTAATGGACACCATTTCTTACGATATAGTTGGTGTGGATTCATGGGATGCATATTTCACAGAAAATGTAATGTTGAATTGGAAAGGGAAATATGTTAAGTATGATAAGAATCTTGGGCTAATGACAACCATCGATCTCTCTGGTAATCACTTGACAGGAGAAATTCCAACCAGCATAGCATCACTTGCGGCTTTGGCATCCTTGAATCTATCAAAAAACAATCTCACAGGATTCATTCCCAAAAACATGGGTCAAATGAGAATGTTAGAATCACTAGATTTGTCAAGAAACTCTCTTTCTGGTGGAATTCCAATAAGTTTCTCAGCTTTGAGTTTCTTGAGCTTCTTGAACTTGTCTTTCAACAACTTATCAGGAGAAATTCCACATACTACTCAACTCCAAACATTTGATCCCTCAACTTATATAGGAAACAATGGACTTTGTGGCTAGCCACTCACAAAAGGATGCTCAAAAAATGATGACTTCAATAAAAATCTCAAGACTAGTTCAACTATTGATGCAAATGAAGAAGATGAGCTCATAAATTTGGGATTCTACATCAGCATAACTTTAGGATTCCTTGTTGGATTTTGGGGCGTTTGTGGAACTTTGATCCTTAAAAGTTCATGGAGAGCTGCTTATTTTCAATTCTTCACCAACATGTATGATTGGATTTATGTTCACTTATCAATTTTCAAGGCTCAGATGACAAAAGGGATTTGAACACTAAATAGGTATATATATAAATCTTCTCTAGATTATCATTTGATAGACTAGATGTAATGTAACAAATAAAATGATCCAGTGGGCTTGTTCATTTTTAAGTGGATCGTAAATTGAATAATTTGTAATGATCGTTTCCCAAAAATTTGCAGGCGGTTGGACTAATTAATGGTTGAAAACACAATCCTCATAGTGAAGACTTTGCTATGGGCTTTTGGAATTGCAAGTTACCATAAGTTAATGTTTCTGTGACTCTATTTGCATTATTATGAATTGCTTCTTTGCAATTTTTCCTTCTTATTTTTATTTGAGTTTTGGATGACTGTATTTAATAAATATAATTCTTCTTCAAATTTGTTCGGTGCTTTTACTTGGTCCATTTGTGATTTGAATAGTTGAATATATTAATACTATGATATGGGTTATATACATTGTTAGATCGGACTATGAATTTCTTCTGCCACTCTACAATAAAAGTATATGAAACATGTTATGATAGAGGAAGCATTCTCTTCGTATGGTTCAGACCAAGGAAAGCAAATGGCATGCTCCATATATCCTTAACGGTTAAGTATTCTTGCTCTTATAACTGTTTTATTTCTTCAAGAAATTATTGCTGTTAATTTTCAAATATTTGTTGTAATGAGAAGGGAGGGAATGTTGAGTTAAAAGCCATCTAGAGTTTTAGTTTTTTCACATATCTTCAAGTGAATTGATTGTTTTTGGAAATATATGTTTGTTGGGCCATACTTATGGGGCTTCAACTTGTTTTGATAAATATTGTTTTGCTTTAGGTTGAATGATTTGTATCTATTTTTATTGTTTCACTATAAGAAAATGGTGCTTCACATATTTATTCTCTCATTGTTTTCTCAAAATTTTTGAAATTGTGCATTAATTAAAGTTTCAATTTCATTGTGAGAATGTAAAGACAAATAATAAGATTATTAAGTCTATCAGTGTTTTCTACAAAAATTCTTAGTTTCTTACTTAAAACTTCAATATTTTTATCATTTATGAAAATTCAAAATGACAGCATGACATTGATACCATCATGTATTGATTTGAATTTTGTAGGTCACAAATTGTAAAGAAGACCTTTTGAAATTTGAATACATAAAACAAAACTAATATTATTTTGAAGAGTCATGCAAAATATTTATTGAACTTCACTTTTATCTTAGTTTTTCTTCATGTTCACTAGTTTTTGTAATTGAGACAGCTATATTTAAGAAATATGAGGGGTAAATTGTCATTACTAGCTTTTGCTCTTTACAATTTCATTTGAAGAGGTGACCCCTAACTAAGGTTCACTTTATGTTCATTCATGCTTGGATTCAAATATTTGATTTGCCTTCAAATTTCTACGAGGATCCTATTGCCAAGCTGTTAGAGAATGTGTTGTTCTTATCTTTTGATAGTACTTGCTTGTCCAAACATGGTGGCCTCTTCACCACGGTAACTTCATTTGTCATTTCTCATTGAAAATATTGGTTTGCAAACATTGTGAATGTTTTGGACTTACCCTTTTTTGGCTATGTACAGGTAGCCTATTACATAAGGTTACAGTGGGTGTTAAATATGAGCATTTGTTTCAATAAGCATTTGAACTTTGGTTCATTATGTTGTAAAAAACTAACACTTTCCAACAGACTCAAGGTTTGGACATATTAATATATTGTTATCTTTATATAGGCTTATATCCTTCACTTGGGTTTTTGGCACTATTAATGGAGCTTAAGTGTCTCAATTAGGGATGAATTGTGTTTAGAAGTGTGATTATGTGAACTAATGATTAAAAGATTGATTTAATCACTTTTTATAATTTCTACAAGAGTTCCCTATCTTAGCTAATGATATTATATTACTTTATGGTTTGATTTGCAGACACTCAAGAGAATCAAATGCCAACAAAAGACTGGAACTATCGAAGCTAAAGGAACATAATCAATGGTAAAGAAGGACCAACTTAGCAAAAAGACAATAAAAGACAAGAGAGAGGTGAAATAGTGTGTTTTGAATATTTCTCCAAACCGGATTACTTGAGCACTTTTGGATCTGTTTAGGATGGAGTTATAAAAGCATTTTCATGCTAGATAAGACACAGCTTCTCTGATATACTTAAAATTATTTATTTGTATATCAATAAATTATATATTAATTTCTAAGTCATACAAATTAATTTGGAGGAAAATGATAAATATAAATACTTTACAGTAATGTATTTAACTTTATTAATTTCTCCCAAAAAAGTTAATCAAGGTAATATTTTGCTAATCTAGGTTCATATTGGTTAATGTGTGGATGGAATTTTTTCTGCACTAAGATTGATTGAGTTATCTTTTCTATGGTTTTTATTGGTAGACTTTGGATTGCATTTAATCAATTTAAATTAATCTGTTGATATTATTTATTGTGGAAGACAAGGAATGTTTATTGTTTTAATCTCTATACTTATTCATAGCCACGCTATTTTCTTCTAATTCTTCATTGGAGACTTTAGGATGAGTAATTAAGTTACATTGGTGAATCTCAATGGTAATTCAAATTAATTAATTAACTTAGTTAAGAAATTTATGATCAAGAGGTAAGATGATGAATCATAATTTATTATATATTTTTATATCTATTTCAAATATTTTATTATAACCATAGGGTTTAATCAAGGTAGTTGTTGATAAATTGAATTAAAGGAATTATAAAATAGATGCTAAAGAGGCCAAATTGTAATAGTTTTATAATTCCCTTTAATTAATTTAATTTGCACAAACTTCTTTATTGTGACTATTGCAAGAAAATTTGGAAATTATAGTCTAGCAAGATCCAAAAACACTGCTATAAGATGATGATGGACTCACAGAGAGTTAAAATACATACATAAACAGGTATCCATGAATTTCAGCACAAAACTTCAATACAAATAAATACAACAAAAACCAACAATAATATAGCACAATTGGAGCAATTAAAACTTCCTCCAAGCAAAACAAAGTAATAATAATCTCAACAATTAAACAATAATTCAACAAAAAAGTGTTCTATAGTAAGAGATTCAAGTACAATCCAAATAAAGTTTATTTACCATAAAACTTTATGGGTAAATTTCTTATTAACCAAAATTCTCATATTTTTCACATTTCTTAATAAATTTCACATTTTTCAAACAAAAAATAGGACAAATCTCAAATAAATCCAGTTGAAACAGCAAAATCCATATTTAGGCATACACTTTTAACAAATTCATAATCAAGGCCTGATTAGAAATTTATAAATGTTGTTGAATGACCACTCTGCCTTTGAATGTTTACTTGTTACTTCTCTCTGTCCTCAATTAAAATCTCTCTTTCTCGTTCAACCAAAAAATCCCTCTTTCTCTCACATTCTCTTACAACGGCGGCCTCCTCAGCAAAATAACAACGACAACTTTCTTTGGTGTTAGCATTGACTTCCATTTCGCTGGAATTTTCTTTGCACTGTGTTATTTCATTCTCTCTTTCAGGGCCATAATCATCTCAGTTCTTCACTGGTGGTTCAGTTGAGAAAGTTGTTCTTTACTCTGTAGAGTCGGTCATGATCGTGTCTATTAGACAAAAATAAATCAAGAAAGTATATTCCATATTTCTTAACACGTTATCTTTTCTGCAGAGTGTGAGGAAAACTACACCTTACATAGGCATTGTTTTTCTGGAAACTTGAACAATAAAATGCATGTGTTTGTTTTGTTTCTCATTTTCCTGACTTGTTGGCTTCTTCAACTGTTGGCCAAAGCGGTGGGATGCAAGATGTGAGCTTTCGAAACAGTACTTGCCAAAGTAATTTGAGAGCATCCATTCCAATAAAATGAATTTATAGATATCCACAATTAACCAGTGGAAGGGCAAAATTGATTCTTTTTCCTGTTTTTGCCGATTTTTT
Organism: Vachellia collinsii; assembly: GCA_006871305.1. NCBI lineage: Eukaryota > Viridiplantae > Streptophyta > Magnoliopsida > Fabales > Fabaceae > Vachellia > Vachellia collinsii. Next base: position 1,703 of record QFDD01004144.1, on the reverse strand, counting down.
CTAGCCCCTCAATGCTTCTACTTTTTTGAATAAAGATTTGTAATATGTTAATGGTTATAATAATTGAAGAATGGAATTGTTAATGGGGGAGAAAGGAGCATTTTGCCATTTTTTTTTATTATAAAGGGTATTTGAGTCTTTTTACAACATTCATAAATCCTTAATCAGGCATCTTGTCCTCATTAGGAATTTGCTAAAAGTGTAAGTCTAAATGTAGATTTTAGTATTTCAACTGGATTTAGCTAAGATTTTTCCCAAAAAATAACCCAAAAATTTGAAATAAACCTATCAAAAATTAAAAACCATATTCATCTAAGATATAATCACCATCTCATACTCCAACAATTATTTTAATGATCTTTATTACAAATAAGTAATGTTTGCATGCGTATAAACAAATAAAATCCAATCACATTGCCATGACATAACTTCATATAACATACAATCCAAAGGATTTAACCAATCATACCAACCAGCACATTGTCAAATCACATTTTAAACTCAAACAAATATTACCAAATAATCAATTTCAGTTTCCAATAAAAAAAATCTGAAAACCAAACAAATAAATTATATAAAACGTGAAAAAAAAAGAGAGTAATCACATTAACAATGTCAACAGTAATAACGAATGGAGGAGGGGACCGCTAAAAAAGGTGGGGAAACTCCTGTGAGAAGTAGAGGATGCACTTTTCAACTTCATGTGGAGCAGCCGTAGGGGACCACAAATGATTTCTACCTCTCTAGCCGTGTAAATTGTAAAACACAAAAGGTGACTGAGTAAAATTTAAAATAAATTTCTGTCGCTGGTTTCCCATGGCAAGAATGGCTCTGCAGAAAGAGATTAAGAATGGTGTTTCTGTTGAACCCGACAAAGGCCCCCTCTGATGAGGAAGAGGATCTACTTCGGAGGAACACGAAAAAATTATATTCTGACGTTACCATGCATGAGGGTAACCAGTCTGGGTGCCATGAAGAAACAGAGAGATGAACTGGGATGGCCGACACAGATATGAAACAGGGAGGGAAGATGGAACCAGAATACCAAGATAACAGCCATGCAGGAAAAAAAATTTAGATATCCTATAGAGCAAAATTGATGGGGAAGGATGACACAGCTTTCTGCAAGGAATTTGACGAGCAAATGAAAGCATGGCTACAGGAAGAGGAGGAGTTAGCTCCGGTAATCACTAAAGAGCAGGAGGCTCTTCTGGCATCACTACCAAAGCTGTATATGCCAAATGAACGGCTGAAAAGACTCTGTGAAGGATGGAAGGACGCTTTAGTCATCACCCTCCTGGGAAAAAATACCAGTCTTCAAATGATGAAGGATCGGGTTTCATGGCTCCTGAAATCAAAAGAGTTTGAACTCATTGATTTACAGAATAATTTTTACGTGTTTCGACCTCAGGTTCGGGAGTTGGGTTTAAAGCTTTTGTTTGATGGTCCTTGGTTAATACAGGGACACTATCTAGCAGTGCAACGTTGGAGCCCAAATTTTAACCCGTTTTGTAACAAGGTGAGAAAAGTAGCCATCTGGATTCGTATTCCCACATTGCCAATGTATGCTTATTCAGAGGAATGCTTGCTGGAGTTAGGAAATATGATTGGGAAGGCACTAAAAGTTGATATTAATACCCTGGCTCAGTGTACAAACAAGAGCATGGCTGTCGAAAGAGGAAGGTTCGCTAGAGTAAGCGTCG